>BPLQ01010898.1:377308-398562 GCA_021605075.1 Caerostris darwini
AAATTCCATTTGCTATACATACTCATAAATTTCATTTGCTATATATACTCATAAATTTAATTTAAAATTTCATTTGCTATTCCTTACTTCACATGCAAATCTGTGACATTTAAATCGACGAATTAATTTTTAAAGTTAAAGCCTAAAAATAATTTTTAAAGTTTTAAATTTTGTTAAGGGTTTAATTTTTTAAGTATTTTTATAAAAATAAAAACATTAGAAACTCGAAGGAATTTAAGACTTCAACTCAACTTAGCAAAAGTTAAATAACTTTTATAAAACAAATTTTTAAAATAAAAAGTGCATTATAATATTAAATTTACAGCAAAATAGGGGATTATAGGATATATTAAATTTATAATTATTATCGGTTATATTAGATTTATAGAATATATTAAATTTATAGGATGTTTCGAAAGCATTTACAGACAAAAAAATGTTTCAAAACTCTTGTAAATAACCAATCACTTTTTTAATTTTACAATAACTTTATTTTTTTTTAGAAAAATACTTTTAAAAAATAACATAATTATTATAAAAATAAAAACATTAGAAACTCGAAAGAATTCAAGACTTCAACTCAAAACTACTTGAAAATTAAATTCTAATCATATGTCAAAGCATAAAACTACAAAAAGTATCGATAGGGAAAAAGAAAAAAAGATGATGACACAGAAAAGGGAAAATTCCTTAATTTATCCCCAGGGCTCAGTGTCTAGATATTGCCGAAAGTGCACTTCTGATTGGACCAATTACCTCGCAGACTGTGATCTTGTAATGAAGTACGTTTTCACACTCCGTGAATTCTCTGAGAGAACAGTTCTGTCTTTTACTTCACATTCATTCCCTTGCTCAGAAGATTATTCCTTTCCAGTCTTTCATCATAAAGTCTTTTAGATAGAATTCGACGATTACTTTAAAAAATTTTATGTATTTTGGGGTTGTAAGTAGGGATAAAGTACCTAAAATATTTAAAATTTACATTAGTACATATGTACAGGCAAAGAAATCTTAAAAAAGAAAAAAATTATTATACAAATATATATTATTTAAAATGTATGCACTGATTTCAAACTAAAATTTTATTTTATTATTAATAAATCTTAATTTAACATTGAATAAAAGAAAATTACTAAATCTATTCATCAGATGGCGCCAGATACTACCAGGTAGCACCAGATGAATTTCAGAGACAGTAAATGGGTTTTGTTTCGTTAAAAAAGAACTCATTAAAATTTATTCGTTATTTATTTTCTAGACCAGAGTTGGCCAACCCAAATAATCTTGCGTGCCAATTTGGAAATACATCCTAACTCCGCGCGCCGCATTAAAAATTTTATATCCCCATATTAGATTTAGACCCACTACAGATATTTTTGGAGATAAAAATTTAAACATAATGAGTAATTATTTTTGTGCTTAATATTATTCTTACATGTAAGAGTGGATAATATAATAATGAAATAAAAACAATGAAATCATTAAAAAATATTTATTTTACTAGTGCGATATTTGTATCTCTAGCTTATCACTTAGCTTTCGCAAATCGATCTCCATTTGGGTATTTGCACATCGTAATGGGTGTTGCAGGTTAGCGTCCGTTATGTTCGAGTGTGTTTTGTGTTTGGTCAATTTCATTTTAGAAAAAAATTCACAGGTGTAAGTTGAACCAAAAGCGCTGACAACTTCAACTAAGAGTCTGGTTTGCTGTGCTATCAACAATCAACTGTGCGTATCTAGGGATGGTCACTGCATCACTGAGGTCACTTAAAGTGAAACATAGAACCTGTTATATTAGATGTTCCCAGATGCTCATAACTGTAAACTCATAAATAAAGCAGGCAATATCTGTCCTATATTCGCAAGAATATTATTTTAAAATCAAAGTTAATTTTTTCTCCTAATTTCGACAGTAAACTTTTGAATATATGGATGCACACATAATGTATTTTTTAATACATTGATAAATCTCACGAGCCGGGAAAACATTGAAGGCGGGCCGCGGGGTGGCCACCGTTAATTAATAAAAATTGACCATTAACACATTTAAAGACTCATATTTAAAGAATAATAACTTCATAGAAATAAATAGAACACTTATTGTTATACATTTTAAGTTACATTGGAATACCGTACATATAACATTCATTCGTATATCTATCTCTCTCTCTATATATATATGTGTGTATGTGTGTCTTTCTTACTATTAAGGTGCTGCACTTTTTCGCATAACATTGTTTTTGTTACACTTCTTATCACATTGCCAGTGATCAATAAGCTTAGTTCGGAAATTGGGAAAAAAGGAATCAATTTTATCACTTAAATGTAATCACTTTTCTACCCAATTGCGATATCATTTGGAGAATTATATCAACAGACATAATTTCTACTCCGTTCTAGTTATTTTCCTCGAGTTTTACCATTAAACTCTTTTTGGAGACAACTCCTGTTCTGCTTGTTACAAGTATTTCTGGAGCAGTAATGATTGAAATTGACTTGTGTTGACTGATAGTGGATCAGAATCCTTGATCAATTTTCTGTAATTGAAGCACTTAGGGAGCAAAAAGAAACGCTGCCGATAATCAGGAATTAGAGGAGGGTATAAAAAGATAATCTGTCACGTCTGTCTTTAAACGTGAGTGAAATCTGATGCTTGGTGAAATCAATAAAGTCCAAGTGATCCAGAACGAGTGGAGATTGAAGTGGATTAAGTCCAAAGAACAAGTGGAGACCAACGTTTGTAATGAATTTCCAACCATGCGAAAAACCTTTTCTTGGAAATTAGGTTTGGCAAAAAGTTGTTGGTAATAGTTGTAAGTAAGCACAGTGTTGCATTCGATTATGAAGTTATTCGCCGCTAGGACCAAAAGTGTGTAGCGGATTCAACGTTTTCAAGGTACGTCACGGAGGAATCTCGTTTTTCTTCCCCTATAATTGCTGTTTGTTTCTTATCCCACTTGGTAGACAGCAACATGTAGACCAAGTTCAAGAATCCGTGTGGTCTCATAGAAGGAGGGAAAGAATGTGGCAGCTTCTGTTGGGATGACGCGCCCTTAGGTAGGAGAGTAAATTTTACGAGGTAGGGTTGTCAACCCTACGCTGAACGTTCTACAGTAATATTAGACCGAAAACTTCGGTTTAAAATGGATTCCGAACCACTGCAAACATGCATGGTACCGCCGGGATTTGAACCCTAAACCTGTGGCACAGAGTGCCAGAGTGCTAGTCACTCAGTCATCAAGCCCTTTCCCTAGAACTTTGAACTGTAGATCCCGGTCTAATTAGCCCAAAGTGTGCATAAAATGACCGTAGTTCGACTAACCAAACCAATACCAGCCATGTAAAGATAGCTTCTAATTCAGCTTCGCTTGTCTAATACAAAGTCAAACATATTATTTCGTAAGTTATTACGGAACTTATTTTATCGGATTATTACATTATTTCCGAAATTCGGATTTGTTTGTAAATACAAAAATTGTGTTTGCTAACCAGGTCTGTGAAACGTTTGTGTATTTTATCTAATACTTTAAAAAAAATCAATCATAACAGTATTACAGAATATAATTTATAAAATATCGGATTTTTTACCCATAAAATGTATGGATATTGTTTTCGAAATGGGGGATTTTGGTGTCCTTGACCAATTTCAATTTTGGATATTGAAATTGGTCGAGAAATATAGAATTCCAGATGATTAAGCAAAAAAGTGGACACTATATTTTTTCATATTATATTTCCATTAAAATTTTTCAAATCTATATTTTTTAATTCTTTTCATGAGCTTTTTCTATATTTAATAGTTTATAAATATTCTTTGAAGTACTTTTTTATAAAATCGTTTGGAATTCTATAGATTATTTTTTTTTTTTTAATTTTTATTTTTTGTTAATTTTTTCACGTAATTTCTTATAAAATCGTTTGGAATTCCATAATTTATTATTTTTTTTTTTAAATTTCTTACTTGTGCTTTTTTATAAAATCGTTTGGAATTCTACATTATTTTTTTTAACGTGCTTTGTTATGAAATCGTTTGGAATTCTATATATATAGATATATTTTTTTTTTAATTTCTTAATATGCTTTTTTATAAAATCGTTTGGAATTCCATAATTTATTATTTTTTTTAAATTTCTTACTTGTGCTTTTTTTCAAAATCGGTTGGAATTCTACAGTTCTTTTGTCTTTTTTAACGTGCTTTGTTATGAAATCGTTTGGAATTCTATAATTATTTATTTTCTAAATTTCTTACACGTGCTTTGTTATGAAATCGTTTGGAATTCTATAATTATTTATTTTCTAAATTTCTTACACGTGCTTCTTTTATCAAATCGTTTGGAATTCTGTAGTTTTATTTAGATTGTTTTAAATTTTTTCACGAAATATCTTATACACAATATTTATTAAATTTTTTTTCTTTGAAAAAGTAGCTATGTATAAATTTTGCTCAAAAAGATAATTGAAGTTTTTATACAAATCGTTAATCAGATATAAAATTGAAAATGACAGTTGTTGCAATAAAACATATGTTTTAAAATACGAGAATCATTCGTTAACGTAAAACTTAAATAAAATAATTGAGTAATTATTAAATAATTTTATTTGTATCCTCTATATCGGCCCAGACAATTATTTTTTAATATTATTTTGTTTTATTACTCTAATTTTTCGTTTTATGATCTAGCCCTTGAGTATCCCTTAGATTTCCATTATTTTCTAAGTGAATGATATTCGATACCATTTCAATTCCATTATTTTATGGAACCCACCATTTTAGGTCATCGTTATTGTACACAATAATCATTGAACTACTCCACATCAATTCTAGTTACCGGCGTCGCAATGTATTGAACTGCTCTAGTAGTATATCATAAATAAACTCATTACATCAAAATAGATTTGTTGACCACCCTTTAGAGAATAAACTAATATTTCGGTTGGTACCTAAGATGGCAAGAGGGAAAATAACTCATTGCAAATAACTCATTTAAGTAATAAATTGCGTGTTGGTTTGGTTTGGTTTGGTTTGCCGGTCTACGGTCATTTTGTGCACACTTTGGGCTATTTATACCGGGACCTACACTTTAACGTGGATTCCAAAGGAATAGCATACAATTATAAATCATTAGTCACAACACTTGCGGAAATTTTATTTCTTTTAACATTTCAATACTTCTGCACTTGTTACTAGCAACAAAAACAAATGCATACAACACACATTTATATGCGACATGGCCAATCTTATTGGAGGACAGATCAAGCTATTCCCAAATAACGCCCACTTCAATTTGTTTGCAAAACACACAACTGCAGAAAACACTCTTCGAAAGAAACCGCTGTTGCAGCCCCAGGTATCAGGACATTTGTCCGTGAAATCTATTCCAGAGCTTAGATTTCCGGAAAACGTTCTTTTCCGGGAGACCCAGAAATAAAATTCTTCTAGAAGGAGGAGGAGTGCTCTAAGCTGGATTTCAGTCCTTTCCAGAAGGAAAAAGAAGACGGGGGAGCGGATCAGGAGTCAGACGATTCATCTTCATCTGTGTTGCCATGACGACCCCGAAAGGATGGACTCCCGAATCCTGATCCCTTCTACTCGTGGCCCCGTTTTTTTCCGTGGCAGTTAAGCCGATTTCTCTTGCATTGTGGTTAATGAAGCATATGGAAGAGTTTTCTTCTATTCTTTTTCTTGGGGTTGGCCAGAATGGTCTGTAACAGGGATTCTGTTATTGTACTTGTGTTTGTACTAGAGTGATAAGTGTGGAATGTAATTCAACAGTAGAGACGGGTATTTTCCTATTGGTTATGTTACAATAACATTGTACCACAATAAAAGAAGACAATTTAGAAGAAGCGTATTTTAGTTGTAATTGAGCAACATTCATCGTTAAATAGTTATATCATTAACGCTGATTTGAATTAAATAAATGCAACAAATGTGTGTTATACGTGGTCCACTGATAACATACATAGCTAATGCTCGACAGAATACTGTTATGATTCTTCGATAATACTAGCGTCTATTTCAAGTCTCTTGTAGTCCCTTCACCAGAAAATAGAAAGCGGTTATTACCCCTACTTTAAATTAAATAATTACAGCAAATGTACCAAAGTATCTTGTAAAGTCGCTTCTCCAGAAAATAGGTAACTCGATGACTATTGTGATAACAAGTGTAAGTCTCTCGCGTGAAACTTCAGGCTGTCTGGTGGTAGTTTACCCAGAAATACAGAGCAGTTGTTTCAAAAGACCTTTGTGATGGAGCACCGTAACAGGAGACTTGGCTCCTTCACGCTGAAGAAGGAGTGCAGTGCCTTCAGGGAGGGTACTACCTTACTTTTTAGGGGAATTACCCCACATTTGTGTATGGTATGGTTGAAAATTTGGAAAACTACCACCAGGTAGTCCGCCCCACGAGGCAAGATGCTGAACATCAGAAACACAGTATCCTCATATTTTGAAACAGTGTCTACAACAAGTGCTAGCAAATTATGAGTACAGTGATGTATATGTGGCACCTTCCCCGTGGAGCACCTTCAGTAACGCTGAATCTGTTACATATATTTTATTCTAGTAGCAATTGATCTCGTATAAAAATAATCTAGGCATTCGAGAACAACACTTACAGAATTTTATGCGTCAAAAAGTGATGAATAGTGTCTGCCATTTCATCACATTAAAAATCCAGAAGTTACCATTTCTTTAAAAACTTATAGTTCTTAAAGAAATGGTAACTTCTTAGATTGTAAACTAAAAGAAAAATTAAAAATTTTATTTAAACTAAAATTCACAATACTTGCTTATTTATTTTTTTTTAAGATTCCAATACTTCTGTACAAGGTACTAGGAATAAAAAGAAATGTACACAAACACTTTTATATGCGACAAGACCAGCACCATTGGAGAGATCAAGCCATCCCCAAATAACCCTCCACTTCAATTTGTTTGCAAAACATAAAACTGCAGAAAACACTCTTCGAAAGAAACCGCTGTTGCAGCTCCAGGTATCAGGACATTGGTCCCTGAAATCTATTCCGGAGCTTAGATTTCCGGAAAACGTTCTTTTCCGGGAGACCCAGAAATAAAATTCTTCGGGAAGGAGAAGGAGGGGTGCTCTAAGCTGGATTTCAATCCTTTCCAGGAGTAAAAAGGGGAGCGTCCATATGAGCGGATCAGGAGTCAGTTCATCTGTGTTATCATGACGACCCCAGAAGTATGGACTCCCGAATCCTGATCCCTTCTACTCGTGGCCCCGTTTTTTTCTGGGGCAGTTAAGCCGATTTCTCCTGCATTGTGGTTAATGAAGCATATGCAGGAATCTTCTTCTTTATTTTTCTTTATGATGGCCAGAAGGGTCTGAAACAGGGATTCTTTTATTCTTTTTATGAAGTTGGACTTGTGTTTGTACTAGAGTGATAAGTGCGGAATGTAATGCGCCAGTAGGGACTGGTATTTTTCTACTGGATGTAATACAATAACATGGTATCTAAGACAGCTTAAAGGAAGAGTATTTTAGTCGTAATTGAACAACATTCATCACTAAATAGTTATATCTTTACCCCTTCTTTAAAGTAAATTATTGCAACAAATGTATGTGCAATAATTTGCAGTAATTGCAATGTACGTGGTCCACTGGTATCATACATAGCTAATGTTCGAGAAGACACAGTTTTGAATCTTCGATTATAGTAGCCACCAACCCAAGTCTGTTGTAGTCCCTTCTCCAGAAAATAGAAAGTGACGTGATGGCCAATTGGCTAGCGCTCTGGCCTTTGGCACCATAGGCTCCAGGTTTGAATCCTGGCTGTGGCATGAATGTTTGTGAGTGGTTCGTAATCCATGTTAAACTGTAGGTCCCGGTCTAATTAACCTAAAATGTGCAAAAACATGACCTGGGAGAGGCAAACCAAACCAAACTCCATGGAGTATCCTCAGTAACGTTGAATCTATTACGTGTATTCCATTCTAGTAGCAAATGATCTCGTATAAAAAATAACCTCAGCATTTCAAAACCACACTTTTTGTAATATTTGTATTCATATTTTTTATACTCAATTTTATACACCAAAAAGTGATGAATAGTTATTGCCATTTGAAAACATTTAAAATACAAAAGGTACTATCTCTTAAAAAAAATGTAATGCTTGGGTTGCAATATAAAAGAATTTTTAAATCTAATTTAAAGTAAAATTCACAATATTCTGGGGATTTTAGTTCTTTTTGCATTCAAGTACTTCTGTACGAGGTACTAGAGACAAAAACAAATGTACACAACCACCTTTATATGCGACATGACCCAATCCTATTGGAGGAGAGATCAAGACATTCCCAAACAACCCTCCATTTCAATTTGTTTGCAAAACGCACAACTGCAGAAAACACTCTTCAAAAGAAACCGCTGTTGCAGCTCCAGGTATCGGAGCATTTGTCCGTGAAATCTATTCCGGAGCTTAGATTTCCGGAAAACGTTCTTTTCCTTGAAACCCAGAAATAAAATTCTTCTAGAAGGAGTGGGAGGAGTGCTCTAAGCTGGATTTCGGTCCTTTCCAGAAGGAAAAAGAAGACGTGTGAGCGGATGAGGAGTCAGACGATTCATCTTCATCTGTGTTGCCATGACGACCCCGAAAGGATGGACTCGCGAATCCTGATCCCTACTACTCGTGGCCCCGTTTTTTTTCCGGGGGCAGTTAAGCCGATTTCTCTTGCATTGTGGTTAATGAAGCATATGGAGGAATTCCCTGCTTTTTTTTTTTTCTTGGGAATGGCCAGAATGGTCTGAAACAGGGATTGTTTTGTATTTGTGTCTGTACTAGAGTGATAAGTGTGGTATGTAATTCGCCAGAAGAAATTGGTATTTTCCTATTGGGTGTATTACAATAACATGGTGCCACAATAAAAGAAGACAATTTAGAGGGAGGGTATTTTAGTTGTAATTGAGCAACATTCATCGCTAAATAGTTATATCATTAAGCCTAGTTTAAATTAAATAATTACAACAAATGTACCTGATACGTGGCCCACTGATATCGCACGTAGCTAATGTTCGAAGGGACACAGTTTTGACTCAATTGGTCTTTCTTAAGCAATGGGTTAACGAGTGTTCTGAAATGGATCGAATTATTAATTCATGAAATCACTTTACAACACAAGACAACAACAATTCGAACAAAAGTTATTTTTATAAATGAATTTCAAAAATCAAATTTTTTCCAGTATTGATTTAAATTGTTTATTCATTATTTTCTATTCTATAAAATTTTATTGAAATTCCGTTTGATTAAAACTTTTAAACATAAATCCATTCTTGAAACTAGCCTGGCTAAGTTACAATGAAAGTGAATATCAGACTACCTTATAACTTAATGTCAAATTTCCTAAATCCAGCTTATGTACGTTTTACATCAATATAAGCTTTAAGGCTTAAGGTTCTAATTAGTGCCCTTCAAGACTTAAGCTCGACATTCTCTTCACAGCGGATTTCACTTTGGCAAGTTAGAAGACAAGCTAGAAGATTATTTAACCTTTAACTTTTCATATCGTGCAATTTAACATAATATATTTTAATATAATTATATTATAATATAATTTTTCAGCATTTAATACTACAGGGATTCTTTTATTTGTTTTTATGAAATTTGTACTTATGTTTGTACTAGAATGATAAGTGTGGAATGTAATTTGCCAGTGGAGACTGGTATTTTCCTATTGGCTGTATTACAATAACATGGTGTCTCAATAAGAATACAATTTGAAGGGAGAGTATTTTAGTTGTACTGCAGTAAAAATTCATCGTTAAATCGTTATATTATTAACCTTACTTTAAGTTAAATAATTACAACAAATTAACATGATGCGTGGCCTAATGGTAACACTACTTGATGTCAAATTTCTTAAATCCAGCTTATGTGCATTTTATATCAATATAAGCTTTAAGGTTTAAAGTTTTAATTGGTGCCCTTCAAAATTTAAGAACACATTCACTTCAGAGCGGATTTCACTTTGGCAAAGAACTCAAATTAAAAGATTATTTTTAACTGTTAACGTTTCATATTGTACAATTTAACATAATATATTAATGAAGAAAAAGATTTTTCAGAATTAATATTACATAGATTCTTTTATTTTTTTTGTAGGAAGTTTGTACTAGAGTGATAAATGTGGAATATAATTTGCCAGTGTACACACTGATTTTTTCCTATTGGGTGTATTAAAATAACATGGTGTCTAAAGACAATTTAAAGGAAGATTATTCAATTCCTTCTATTAGCTCACATTATCCTTATATATATATATATATATATATATCGTTCAAATTTTCAATCGTTCATAAAATATTTTTTATTCATCCACTCAAGTTCAAATAAATTTTTTTGAACTTGCAGTAGATAACACTGGATGTTAATACAGTTTTTTCAAATATTAATTCATTCATTAAATTTAATTCATTAATTTTAGTTTTTTTTAGATTTAAGTTGCATATATCTACCAATAGATGGCGCCAGATAAACTTAAAAAAAAGGAATTAAAATTATTTATAAAGGACTTTCTGCAATAGAGTGAAAAAAAAGTAGGAATTAACCTAAAAAAAATTTTTGTTATATTACTTGTTTATTCATTGTTTTCTATTCGTTAAAATTTTAATGAAATTTTGTTTGAAAATTGAAATAAAAAATTTTAAACAGGGATACATTCAATGAAATTTTGATTAATTAAAAACTTTTAAACATGAAGCCTTTCATGAAAATAGTCCGGCGAAGTTATAATGAAAGTTAATATCAAACTACCTTGTAACATAATGTCAAATTATCTTAAATCCAGCTTATGTATATTTTACACCAATATAAGCTTTAAGGCTTAAAGTTCTAATTAGCGCCCTTCAAGACTTCATTCACTTCAGAGAGGATTTCACTTTGGCAAGTTGGAAGATTATGCAACATGAAAAGTTAACAGTTAAATCAATTTAACATAATACATGAATGAGGAATAAGATTTTTCAGTATTTAATATTTTGTCAAAGATTCTTCTAAATAATTGTTGTTGTTGTCGTATCCCTCAGGGAAAGAGGGGAGAGGGGTGCAGCTTCTGTTCGGATGGAGCACCCGTAGGTAGAAGTCTGACTTCTGCTCCGTGACGCTCTTACAGTCATAGGAGACTGGGACCTACGGCTTAAAGTGGATTCCGAACCACTACAAACATCCATGGCACCGCCGGGACTCGAACCCGAAACCTGTGGTACCAGAGCGCTAGACACTCGGCCATTCAGGTCCTAAATAATTGTTCAAAAATGTTTTTACATCTTGGATAATTCATTAAAATTTTTATGACATATTCTGGTTAAATTATAGTAATTCTTTTATATTTCATTAATTTTAAAAGTTCTTAAGTGTAATTTAAAAATTCGCTTATGATCTTAAATAAAATTTTATAGCATATATTAAGTTTTTCCTGATAGAAAAAATATAAAATTTTAAATCTTTGTGTAAATATCACAAAAGTACAGCAAAAAAATTATACATTCTATTTATGATTTGAGGGGAGGGAATGGCCCAGTGGCTAGTGCTCTGGCGCTCGGTATCACAAGTTTCGGGTTCGAGTCTCGGCGATGCCCTGGACGTCTGTAGTGGTTCGGAATCCGCTTTAAATCGTAGGTCCCCGTCTAACATGATCGTAGAGCGTTGCGGGGGTAGTGTTAATCCGCGTCCGTAGCTTATCTTCAAGCTAGGCGCACCTCCTGGGTAAGTGCTAAGTGAGTAACGTCTGTGCAGTGCTTGCCTTAAGAAATTTAAGACAATTGTTTAAGTGTTTGCCTGCTGCATTAGAAAAAAATAAAATTTATGATTTGAAATTGCCGAATTTTTGTTACTTCGTAGTTTAAAAAAAATGTAGGTCCTGAATGGCCGAGTAGCTCAGCGCTCTGACGCTCGGTACCACATGTTTCGGGTTCGAGTCCCGGTGGTGCCAGGGATTTTTGTAGTGGTTCGGAATCTACTTTAAACTGTAGATCCCGGTCTGTTAAACCCACGTGAGACAGAAGATGACCGTAGAGCGACAAACCAATGTAAAAGAATGTAAGTATTTCAAGTATGCAGTAATATAATAAAACCACTCCCATTCTATTTGGGTGAACACTTTAAATTTTTAGAAGTCACTGTAATAAAGTAAATTGATGTCGATTCGATGAATCTGATAAATTCTGCAGGTTTCATGGAAAACTTTCAACAATAAAATAAATCTCTCTACCCTGAATCACGACAATAAATCATGTAATCTTTAATTTGATTTCAGTAAAACGGTGAAATTCTTCCGCTGGTTTGCTTTGAAAAAAGGCAATAAATAACTTCTCATTTTCGATATTGTCAGTGAGGCAGTCGACTTAAGTGAAAATTCGCAATGTTGCATCCATTTCTTTGGTTAGCAGAAGAGTAAGATTTCTAAACTTTACTGTTGCTTTAAATGAATAAATAATGATGGCATACTTTTTTTTTTTCGGTAATAAATCGAATCATTATTCTTCATTCTTCCAAAGTATAATGAATCAGAGGCGACCAACTTGAAAGAATTTCATGTATCACAGACTGTGTAAAATTTCTTGTTTACTCATTACTTATTTTGTGTGTATTAGTGTTTTACTAAAGTGTAGGAATGTACTTCGTTTTTTCTTCCATGCTGCTAATTTTCCTGAATTTGCAAAAAGAGTTTACAAAAATGATCAATATTACAACGATGTGTAAAGATTATAATGAATAGTGCATTATCCATCTATTTTCAGATATATACAACACTTGAATCTAAAAAAAAATAAAATTATTTAATTAAATTTAATGAATGAATGAATAGTTGAAAAACTGTATTCACATCCAGTGTCATCCCCTACAAGTTAAAAAAGAATGTATTTGATCTTGAGTGGATGAATAAAAAGTATTTTATTTTTATGGAAATTTTAACAAGATATATATAGGGAGAGTAGAGTGTGAGCTAATAGAAGGAATTGAAAGATTTAATAAATATTTCAGATCGCCAATTCGTTGCTTAGCTGTAATGTGAGCAGTTCAGTTTCGAATCCGCTGGTGGTAGCATCCGTTGCAGTCATTGTTTTCAGGAAAAAAATAATTGGCAAAATAAATACAAAGTATAAAATAAATACAAGAGGCCACCATAAACAGTACATAAAGTGAACCACGCTATTTTTTCTTAAGTACTGAAGGACATGGAGTCAAATGTCCTTAAAGCAACATGAAATCTCAATCGAACGTCTGTTGCCAGCTATCACGAATGAAATCATATTTACCTTACATCCCGTCCAGACTAGAGAACAAGACAAGCGAGTCTATCTCACGAAAATCAATTATAGACCGGTTTGTCTCAGTGTGGACGGAACCCTTGTAGTGAGTCAACTGTCTTTCTCCTCTAAGGTTCTGTTTTTCATGCACATCAAAGTCGCCGTTTTCAACCAGTTGTCACTCACAGCCAGAGATAGAGTGACTTATTTATCGCGATATTAGTGATAACTACTCGTTCTCTCTTGTGGACGTGACTTTTTAGCATCATACAGGGTGGATTAAAATATTCGTTTCAGTTCATAGTTAAAATTTAATTTTCACAAGTTAAGTCGTTGTGTTTCGATACGAATCAAATATGTGATACGAGTATAATCTGAATGATCGGTAAGGGGTTCAAATAGATAAAAATCAATTATTTTAAAAGTTAATTCGTGGTGTTTCGAAAAGAATCAAATATGAGATGCGAGTATATTCGGAAAGATAAAATTAATTACATCACGAGTTAATGCGTGGTGTTTCGAAAAGAATCAAATATAGGACCCGAGTATATTTGGAACGATAGGCAGGGGTTAAAATAAATTCACATAATTATTATCAACCATATAATATCGTATTTTTACAAACTTAATTCAAATTTGCTGTTATCATTAACACCTCAGTCTTGTCAACAATGCCTAACAGTCTTGTCAACAACGTTCAAATACAGTAACAATATAAGTAAGAAAGCAAGCCCCTATGCGTTGCTAGCAAATGATCAATTTCCGTGCCATGATGTTCTGCGACAATCCCCCCGTGGAATCGGAGAAAATAAATATCTCACGAGTTAATGCACGGTGTTTCGAAAAGAATCAGACGCGAGTATATTCGGAACGATTAGTAACGGGTTAAAGTAGGTAAAAATTAATTATCTTAAGAGTTAATTCGTGGTGTTAATTCCTGGTGTTTCAAAAAGAATCAAATATAAGATGCGAGTATATTCAAAACGATCGGAAATTATCTAACGAGATAATTCGTATTAATATTAGCAACCATATAATATCGTATTTTTACACACGTAATTCAAACTATTGTTGTTATCATTGGCACACCAACTGCCTAATAGTCTTGTCAACAACATACGAGTGCAGTAACAATGTACGCAAGATAAAAGTAAGCCGAGCAGAAGGATTAATTTCCGTGCCGCAACAATTCCCCGTGACGGATTAACCATAGAGTAGATATTAATATACTACTGTGCCCAAAAAGTAAGGCCAGTTATTATTTTTTTTCAAAAACTCTTTATTTATTTTTCCACATTTATTTCATCGCCTTTAAGTAATCTCCTACGGACTCAATGCACTTACGCCAACGTTTTTTCCAATCCTCAATGCTCGCTAAAAAGTCATCGGCAGGATGGCCTTCAAAGCGCGCGGCGATTCTCGTTGAATCTCTTCAGTCGACTCAAAACGGTGTCCCTGGGGTGGTCTTTTGAATTTAGGGAATAGCCAGAAGTCGTACGGTGTGAATACGGTGGTTGTGGAACGATATGGGTTACATTTTTGGTGAAAGCGTAACTCAAACGCTAATGAATATTTTGACGTGAAATTTCACACAACAACCTAAAAAAGCAACCTAAAAAAGAAGAAAAATTGAAATTCCATAAGCTCCGAGAATTTTAAATTGAAAAATTGATCTTACTTTTTGGACACAGTAGTATGTAGTTCAAACTTGTGATCATTGACACCCCCAACTGCCTAATAGTCATGTCTGCAGCATACGAGTACAGTAACATGTAAGCAAGATAAAAGTAAGCCGAGAAAGGGATAGATTTCCGTGCCGCAACAATCCCCCGTGGAATCGAAGAAAATAAGTATCTCACGAGTTAATGTATGGTGTCTCTAAAAGAATCAAGTAGGATGCGAATATATTCGGAACGATAGGTAAAGGGTTAAAATAGATAAAATAATCATTATCTCAAAAATTAATTCGTAGTGTATCAAAAAGAATCAAATATGGGACCCGAGTATATTCGGGACGGTTGGTAAGAGGTTAAAATAGATAAACTATTGTACGAGTTAATTCGGGGTGTTTCGAAATGAATCAAATGTAGGACGCGAGTATATTCGGAACAATAGATAAGGGGTTAAAATAGATTTATAATATTATTATGAAGCAAATAATATCGTATTGTTACACACGTCGTTAAAATTTGTTGTTATCACTGACACCTCAACTGTCTAATAGTCTTGTCAACAACGTGCAAGTACAGCAACAATGTAAGCACGAATAAAAATAAGCCCCGTCCCAAGCAGAGGATCAATTTCCGTGCCATGATGTTCCACGACAATCCCCCATGGAATCGGAGAAAATAAGTATCGAGTGGGGGCCAGCACGCGAGAAAATCGATATGATTAAAAAATTGTCCCGGGGATATTTCTGTCCGCTGACGTGGCAACGGACGGATCAATGAGACGTCATATCAGAGGTGTAAATGGGACCTCGAGATGTTCCCTTCCGCTGATTCCAACGATTTTCCTTTTGACACGGGGGACGTCTTTATTGGGCTTTGCTCTTTCAATGGAGTCGGAGTTTATTGCTTTTTTCACAATGGAGTCTGTTGAGCGTCGTTTCGTTTTGTAGGCGTGATGTGATGAGATGGGATGGTTAAAATAAATTTTATCCCCCTATTCAGATAGTTTAGTTTATTTTACTTTAGTGAATTTTTATTACAGATTTCTTAGATTGTATTGGTATTTATTAGCATATAATATGTTTTATGAATAGATCCACTGATTAAGTCTTGATAAAAGTAGGACATCACATAGTGTTCAGGAGATAGTCGTAACATAGACATCACATAGTCATAGAGACATAGTCACAACTTAGAAATCACATAGCCATCGGGACATAGTCACAACTTAGAAATCACATAGTCATCGGGACATAGTCATACCATAGACATCACATAGTCATCTAAAACAGAGTCATTCCAGAACATTGAGATTTTTATCAAAATTTTCTCAAACGAATTTTGTATAAAAAAGTTCTTAACAATCATCGTGTTTTCACTTATGTAGAAATTGCTCAGTTAATAATTGAAAGTGATAATGTTGACACCAATCTAAATAGATTTGATTATTTTTAGATATGTTATTTACAACTGCAGTGTACATTGCCACACTCGTGGCTCAGTGGCAACGTGCGCCGCTGGTAAGTAATAGGCCTTCTTCTTCTGATGCAGCTGGCAATACAGAGACAGTTCATCTTTATGGCATTAGCAAGGGTTGCCCCGCTGTTACTCAATTAGACCTACCCAGGCGGCCAGTGTAGCTTGAAGACATACTACGGACACGATACTCCCACAACAAGCTATGATCATATCAGAGGCGTAAATGAAAACTTGAGATGATCTCTTCCGCTGATTCGAACGATTTTTTTTTTATACGGGACGTCTTTATTGGGCTTTACTCAATGCTGCAGCCCTTTCAATGGAGTCGGTGGGAGTTTATTGCTTTTTTGACAATGGACTCTGTTGAGCGTCGGTTGGGTTTTATAGGCGTGATGTGATGAGATGAGATGGTTAAAATAAATCTTATCCCCTTATTCAGATAGTTTACTGAATTTTTGCTATAGCTTTCTTAGATGGTATTGGTATTTATTAACATATAATATGTTTTATGAATAGATTCACTGATTAAAAGTGTTGTTAAAAGGAGGAATGCTATTCTAATACTGAGTCATTCAAGTTGAGATTTATCTCAAAGTTTTCTGCCACAAATTTTCTATAAAAGAAAACATTCATTATGTTATAGTAAGAAGCATCTAATAAGTTATAAGTAGTTGTCGTCTAAATGTTCTCACCAAGTAAGAATAACTCAGTTTATAAATGGGACTTGACAATGTTAACACCTATTTAAACTATAATATATGAAAATATATATAACTATATATAGCTTAAACTATGATCGATGCTTATCTGTTATTTGTAATTGCAATGTACGTTGTTGGCGCAGTGAGTCCTAATACTCACCAATGGCGCATGTTGCCACTGAGGCGCATGTTGACACTCGTGGCTCAGTGGCAACACGCGCCATTAATGAGTATTAGTACTGAGGTTCAATCTGCTGGCGACTTTGTTGTAGACACTGTTTCAAAACAAGAAGACACTAGATGGCGCTTGGGATGTTCAGCCTCTTGTCTCGTGAGTCAGACTATCTGGTGGGAGTTTTGCGGATTTTCTCCCATACGATACGTAAATGTGATGTACTCCCACCTAAAATGCACTTCTCTCCTTCTTCATTCCTCCTACTGAGTCAATCAAGATCATTGAGATCTATTTTTAAATTTTCTACTATGAATTTCGTATAAAAGAGGCTTAACATGCAACCTGTTTTCACGTATATAAGAATTACTCAATTTATAATTGGAACTTAACAATATTAACACCTATTTAGACGGATTTAATATATGCTCATCTATTATTTTCAACTGCTATGTACATTGCCCGACTCATGGCTCAGTGGCAACTGGCTGGTGAGAATAGGGTTCAGGTTCAATCCGCGATGCATGTTTTATTCTATTCTATAAAGCCTGCTTTTTAAAAATTGTAGTGGTGAGTTCGATTACAGATTCTACTATCCCGGAAAAATAGATTTTGCAAGTTATCTAAGAATTTATTTAATTTGTTGGAAAAAATGAGCCAAAGTACTGTTATGGACAGTACATTGGGTTAACACACTAAGATTGAAAACTCCAAACTAGATGTCAAACAGAAAGATTCTGTGTTTATGTCAAGGTGGACACAATAAAGCTCAACACGTGGCTCAGTGGCAACTGGTGAGCATTAGGGCTGAGGTTCCATCCGCAGGCGGCTTTGTTGTACACACTGTTTCAAAAAAACGAGGAGATTCGATGATGTTTGTGATGCTCAACCTCTTGCCTCGTGAGTCGGACTGCCTGGTGGGAGTTTTCTCCTATTCGACATGCAAATGCGGGATAGTTCCCCTAAAAGTCCACCCGGAAAGTACTGCCTTCCTTCCTCAGCGATACGGAGCCAAGTCAGACTTCTGCCTACAGGTGCACCATCACAACAGAAGCTTCGCCTTTCCCTCCATCCATGAGTAGACTACTCATGGATTGTCCATCTCGCACTGCAGAACACTGAGGATTAGACACAACACAACAATATACATTAAGAGTATAATATAAATATCTTACTTTTTTAGAAGTTACAGGCTTAACAGCTCCAAGCTTTAGCAAATTAAGTTGTAGCTCCTACTTAGAAATAATTTTACGGAAAAAAATAATTTTAATTTTAAGAAAAGAGGTTCCACCGCAACTTTCCGAATGGTCACCAAACCTTTATCACCTTGTTAATAAGAAATCTACCTTTACATCCTTTTTGAACATTTGCCAAATCCTAATTTGATGCTTCTTATATTTATTTTCTCTTTTATTTATTTATTTTTTTTTTCATTTTATTTCTCCTTTGTCTTAAATTCAACAATTATTTGTTGTTTTTAAAATTTTGTAATTGATTTGTTTATAATATAGATTTGTCAGTCTCGAAGGATATTTTGGGGTGAGAAGAATTATTTCTAAAGTACAATAAAAATAAAAAAAATGTTGTATAATTAGTCGGGAGTTTTTGGTAGTTAGCACGTTCATTTTTCGAAATAGACAATTTGGGTTTGAAACTTAAGAAAGGAAACGAAACCAAAAATTATCATGTCTTTACAGAGATGGGCATGATAAATCTTTACTTTTACCACGATGTATTTCGCTGTGTAAGAAAAGAAAGTATGCTGTAAATTTAATCATTTAATCAATCTATTTTGCTTCACATATCAAACATAATTTTATCTGTTATATTTTTTTAGTTAGTACAATGAGTTTTTCATTTTTTTAATAGAATGCATTTAAATAAATTCAGTAAACGAACACCATATTCATCCTTGCCTTCTTCATTGATGCAATAGCCCCATGGTGGGCCAAGGCCATCCGCCTACTGCTAGGTTTCGAAATAGGAGATGATTTCTTTTTATATTTTTTTGCAGGGTAGGGTTGTCAACCCTACGTAAAACGCTCTACATTCATATTAGATTGGCGCCTGAAGGACCCAGTGTCTTGCACACGGTGCCACAGGTTGTGGATTCGAGCCCCGGTGGTGAAATGGATGTTTGTAGTGGTTTGGAATCTACTTTTAGCTATAGGTTCCAGTCTCATATGATTGTAGAGCATCACAGAGCCCAGTCAGACTTCTCCCGCACATTATTCCCAAACTGTATAGCTCTATGAATAGTGATGTGGTGTGATGTAGTAGTAGTCATATTTGACAGAGACCTATCGTTTAAAGTGGATTCAGAACCACTATAAATATCAATGGCACAGCCAGAACTCGAACCCGAAACCTGTGGCCCTAAGTGCCAGAGCGCTAGTCACTCGGCCATCTGGCCACTTTGTTCTTTCTTTTTAATGCAATTAATTATATAAGCTTACTTTTCAGAAAGCTATTTTAAACGTATATCGCGTGGGTTTCAAAGGCTTGGTTTCTCCAAAATGTTATCTTCGAATAGTATACGTTTAAATTCTTTAATTTAATTTCACTTTTTTTTTTATCAAACCAGCTTTACGAATGTTGTTTCGTTTTTGTTATGTTTTGGCACAAATATGATCCAGTTTATTCTTAAGAAATCCACCAAGAAATTAATCCTCACCCGTAAAACATCACAAAAGTTAAAGCAATTCCTTTTTACGTTAATTTTAATTTGCGTCTAACTTATCATTGCTGACTTTACAACCTCAATCCAAAAACCAGTTACATTGACACATAACAACTAATAAACCTATTGCAAAAGTAAATTTTACCTATCCAATATTTAACAGATAAAATGTATAAATAGGATATATCCTATTTTGTATCTTTTTTAACGTCAGGCTCATAAGATATTTACACACATTATGTTGTTTGTGACTAATCCTCAGTGTCCTGCAGTGCGGGACGGACATCTCATGAGTGATCTACTCATGGATGGAGAGAAAGGGGGCAGCTTCTGTTGTGATGGAGCACCCGTAGGTAGAAGTCTGACTTTTACATCGTGACGCTCTTACAGTCATATGAGACCGGTACCTACGGCTTAAAGTGGATTCCGAACCATTACAAACATCCATGGCACCGCCGGGACTCGAACCCGAGAACTGCAGTACCGAGCGCCACAGCACTAGCCTCTCGACCAATACACGTTATTACAAACACCAATGAGTTTGCTAAACTTGTGGCTGCAATGGATTCGAACCTGAACCCTTCTGCGCATTGGCTGCACACGTCACTACTGAGCCGCCAATCTGTTAGTGTACCAATAAAAGAACACACGATGGTGGACAGAATCACCGACGATCACATTGCCTTTTGAGAAGACCTTTAAGGATAAATGTTATGTTATGTGCCGTATTTGAAAAATTCGACAAGACTCCCAACAGACAGCCTTAATATCGTAGTAAAATATTTAACAAACTTTGTTTCAATCAGCAATGAGTTTGCTGGTTTCTGAAAGCTGCGGCTACAGCGGATGCTTGCAACGGATTGGAACCTGAACTCTTCTGCACACTGGCTGCTGATGTCGCTAATAGGTCACCAGTTAGACATTATGCTCCTTTGCTGAACAATTTACATTTTTAACAAGTAATATAAAAATAAAAAATTTAAATCAATTCCTACTTTTTTTTCACTCTATTACAGAAAGTCCTTTATAAATAATTTTCATTCATTTTTTCTTTAGTTTATCTGGCGCCCTCTATGGGTAGATACATGCCACTTAAATCTAAAAAAAACTAAAATTAATTCATTAAATTCAATTACTGAATAAATATTTGAAAAAACTGTATTGACATCCAGTGTCCTCCACTACAAGTTAAAAAAAAATGTATTTGAACTTGAGGGGAGGAATAAAAATTATTTCATGAACGATTGAAAATTTGAACAAGATATATATAGGGAGAGTGTG
>BPLQ01010898.1:413392-427303 GCA_021605075.1 Caerostris darwini
TTGCATTACTATTTTATTTATAATACTTTGCATTACTATTTTATTTATAATACTTTGCATTTCTATTTTATTTATATTACATTTCATTACTATTTTATTTATATTACCTTGCATTACTATTTTATTTATAATACTTTGCATTACTATTTTAATTATATTACATTTTCATAATCTGGCCTTGCGTCTTATTACTGGCGCTGTGAAAAACGACCTCATTTGATTACATGTTGTTGTTTTACAAATAAGAGATAATAACAGGTAATAATGAAATCTGCCAAAGGGAGGGGGGTGTCAGTTTTCCTTACTTCTCTTTGGAATCGATACTTCCTCAACCCATGGTATATCTCCAATCATGATGTAACATCCTGTTGTTTCGACCTGTGGAGGCCGCAATCGCTAATTTTCGACCGACAATCGCTAATTTTATGATGTCACATTATACATGACACTCACTATCTGCTATCAGATGTGAGTGTCAGGTTGTTCTCATTAGTACAAAACACTAATTGCATGTAATATAACTACCCACAACACTGCTTATCTACTGTCAGATTTGAGTGATGGATTGTTATGATATACTTGTTAAAGAATTTACACTCCTCTCTCCTGGGAACAAAATACTGCAACTCTTCTCATGGGAAAAATGCTACTGTGTGTAGAAGGTAGGAATAAAGTATCTCAAATTTTGCTATTAGCATTCGTTTCCCACAGTTAATAATGTTAGGTGGCTTTAGAGGTAAATAAGTATAATAATGAAATGATTTCCAAAGAAATATTGTGTGATTGTAATCATAAAAAAAGAGAGGAGTTTACATTTGTAACCATTCTTCTTCCTACGCATTCTCAAGAGCACCTCCTGTGGCGTTCAGGAGAAATGGTCAATTGCCCTACAAACTCTCCTCCGGAGAAGAAGTATATTTCGCGAACCCTGCGCATTTCCGATAATCGGGGTTTCGGCTTAGAAGTGGATCCTGCCACGAATATAGAATTATATGTCTTTAAATGTGTTCAATATTGGCTGTGGCTGATTGTACTTATAATAGTATTTATGCATGTGTCAATAAAGCTGTGAGTTTTCCAGCCTGTACCTCAAGTATTTCAACCCAACCCTATAGAAGTATATTTCGCGCATCCTGTGCCTAACTAAGTATGGAGTTTCTTGCTTAAAAGCGGTATATCTATAGTCTATCTATAGTGGAATATCTACAGTCTATATAGTGGAATACCTATAGTTTATATAGTGAAATATCTATGGAAGTCTATAATTACATGTGTTAAATATTTTATGTGTACGGTGTTTGTGCGTGTGTCAATAACACTATGAGTTTTTCAACTTGTGCCTCAAGTATCTCAACCCCATCATACCCAGTTATAATCTGGTTGCCCCACCCACATACCACAATAGAGCATTTTGTTCAATTGAGCCATTCAAGAAAGTTACTCTCCAATTATAGCAATTCCATAAGAGCAATTTCCAGGTTTTTTTCCCTCCAAAAAAAATACTTAAAAGTTTTAATACCAAATAATAAGACAGATTTACACAAAAACGTAGATTATAAATAATATTTGAAAAAATGATTCAAGCCAATTAAATGAATCTTAAGTTTAAAATGGAGTTATAAATTTAAAAAAAAAGTCCTTAAGAACTGAATTAGAAGAACATAAGCAATTTTAAAAAATCAAATCTACCGGGACAGAAAAAAATGAAAGCGAAATGCAAAAGGCTTTACTTACTATTGTAACGATTTTTAATTTGCAACAATTTGGCAACAGTTTCACCCAGTAATCCTTTTTAACATTTCTTTTTTTCTGTTACACAACAATACCTAATCGACTTATGCTTATGATATTTTTCTTTTGTGTTACTAGAATCGTGTTCTTCAAGAAAAAAAGAGAAAATTATATTTATGTTATTTTTATTTTTTTATGGAAATGAACAAAGAATCCTTTTTTAATTCCTGTTAAAAGAATTACAAGCATTTAATTGTGCATCATACATGGATGTTTTACTATTTATTTTGCTACTGAGACATTTTTTTTATCTATTTATTCTTTTCAATTTTTTATTTATTTATTTTTGTAACTAAAGTGGTTTTAATACCATGTTAAAAGAATCTTTTTAAAGCTGTAATATGAAGGTTGGGCAACCAGATGGTAAGGTGGATTAAGCCAGATTGCTGGATTGAGATGCTTGAGGCATAGGTTCGAGAAATCGCAACTTTATTTACGCACGCACAAACACCACACACATACAATTAGAAACATACAATATTGAACACATTTAAAGACATATAATTATAAATTCGTGTAAGGATTGCATTCTAAGCCGAAAACTCAATACTCCACTACGCACAGGATGCGCGAAATATACTTTATCTCCGGGTAAGAGTTTGTAGGCCAACTAGTGCGTTAAATATATTTCCTCTCATGATGATAGACCATAAACTAAACGTTTCTCAATGGGAGAGTAGTTTGCGCTGTACTTCCTCTTGGGTAAGAGACTCGAGGAATACTATCAATTCTGTTCTCAGTTTTTCACTTCTTTTCTTTTTGTTCTTGCTGTATCTCTTTACGTCTTATGAAACTTATTAGAAGCGCTTTTTGCACCAATTCTCTAGGAATAATATCAATTCATGCATTTACATGACCTCCAATTCACTGCCAAAAGTGATTTATTGTCTTGCTATACTATCCAAAATGATTTGTAGTCTTCAATATTCTATTCAAAGTGATTTGTAGTTTTCACCATAATGACCAATATATTTATGGATCAAAAACAGATTGGGAACCTTACTTCTTATGAAGATTGTTGTGCATATACTTTTGATATAAACTTCATTTTTTATACTGTTTCTAAGAAAAATATTTATTTTTGAAGGAATAATATCAATTCTTTCTCAGTTTTTTTACTTCCTTTTTTTTTTAAATTCTTGCAGTATCTCTTCAGTTTCCTATGAAACTGATTTGAAGTGCTTTTTGCACTGGTTCTCGAGTATAAATATCAATTCTGTTCTCAGTTTTTTTACTTCCTTTTTTTTTAAATTCTTGCAGTATCTCTTCAGTTTCCTATGAAACTGATTTGAAGTGCTTTTTGCACTGGTTCTCGAGTATAAATATCAATTTTGTTCTCAGTTTTTCCCCTACTTTGTTTTGAGGAATAATATCATTTCGTACAGTTACATGACCTTCAATTAACTACCAAAAGTGATTTGTAGTTTTCATCATATCTAAAATGATTTGTAGTCTTCAACATACTATCCAAAGGGATTTGTGGTCTTCAATACACTATCCAAAATGATTTGTAGTTTTCGCCACACTGACCAATTATTTTTGGAACAAAAACAGAACAGATTGAGAACCTTACTTCTATGAAGATTGTTGTGCATATACTTGTGATACAAACTTCATTTTTTATACTGTTTCTAAGAAAAATATTTATTTTTGAAGTGAAGGGAATTCAAGGAATAATATCAATTCTTTCTCAGTTTTTCACTTCTCTCTTTTTTTTATTCTTGCTGTATCTCTTCAGTTTCTTGTGAAACTGATTAGAAATGCTTTCTGCACTGGTTCTCAAGGAATAATATCACTTCTGTTCTCAACAATATTAATTCTATTTCTAATAATGTCAGTTCTGTTTTCAGTTTTTTTACTTCCTTTTTTTAATTCTTGCTGTATCTCTTCAGTTTTCTATAAAACTGATTTTAAGTGCTTTTTGCACTGGTTCTCGAGTATAAATATCAATTCTGTTCTCAGTTTTTTTACTTATTTTTTTTTAAATTCTTGCTGTATCTCTTCAGTTTCCTATAAAACTGATTTTAAGTGCTTTTTGCACTGATTCTCGAGTATAAATATCAATTCTGTTCTCAGTTTTTTTACTTCCTTTTTTTTAATTCTTGCTGTATCTCTTCAGTTTCCTATGAAACTGATTTTAAGTGCTTTTTGCACTGGTTCTCGAGGAATAATATCATTTCTGTTCTCAGCAATATTAATCCTGTTTCCAAGTTCTGTTCTCAGTTTTTTTACTTCCTTTTTTTTAATTCTTGCTGTATCTCTTCAGTTTCCTATGAAACTGATTTTAAGTGCTTTTTGCACTGGTTCTCGAGGAATATTATCACTTCTGTTCTCAGCAATATTAATTCTGTTTCCAAGTTCTGTTCTCAGTTTTTTTACTTCCTTTTTTTTAATTCTTGCTGTATCTCTTCAGTTTCCTATGAAACTGATTTGAAGTGCTTTTTGCACTGATTCTCGAGTATCAATATCAATTCTGTTCTCAGTTTTTCCCCTACTTTGTTTTGAGGAATAATATCATTTCGTACAGTTACATGACCTTCAATTCACTGCCAAAAGTGATTTGTAGTTTTCAACATAATATCTAAAATGATTTGTAGTCTTCAATATACTATCCAAAATGATTCGTAGTTTTCAATATACAATCCAAAATGATTTGTAGTCTTCAGTATACTATCCAAAATGATTTATAGTTTTCAATATACAATCCAAAATGATTTGTAGTCTTCAGTATACTATCCAAAATGATTTATAGTTTACGCCATACTGACCAATATATTTATGGTACAAAAACAGAACAGATTGAAAACCTTACTTCTTATGAAGATTATAGTACATATGTATACTTTTGATACAAACTCCGTTTTTCCTACTTTTTCTAAGAAAAATACATTTTTTTTTTTTTTTTTTCTTCCCTAATCTGTACGAACATCATTTTTCTGTAACATCTGTCAATGTTTGTTTCCCCCTCTCCCGATTTAGTTCCTACCCTGGTATTGTGTCTCTTTCTGTAAAAAAAAAAAAAAAAATAGAAAAGAAATGAGACAAGACCTGTCTGTTTGGGTGGTCTCTTTCAGGGATGAATTATTCGACCATTTCGACACACACAAACGCCATTGTGTTGGCGCCTGTTTATTTCTGGAGTGAAATACGAAAGCGCCTTTTTGGATAATAGCGTAGGTGTCAAGCACAGCATCAGAGCTATGCAGATTTTCGATAAACATAATGGTGATATACGCAGCTGTGTGTAGAGTTTCTATATTTGCAATGCTGCGTTGTAGAAATTGATGTTTGTATTCTCTTATATCAGGGATATACAGATATTGCATGACCCCGGCCGCACACACAAAAACTAAATATGAAAATTATCTATCCTATATTGATTTAATTTTTGATATATGTGTATCATTTTTGAAAGTATTATTTCTGTTTAAAAGTTTTAAATTTATTACACAATGAACATTTATGGATCTTGTATCCTAAAAGCTTTAAAATTTGGGTATAAACATACTTGATAAGTTTATACAGGAAATAGACATATAAATTTGTTTTTGTTTTAACCATGTTTTCTTATTCTAATAATTGTTAGATAGTGTTAGATATTCTAATGATTTTTACAAAAAAAAAAATATTTAGAAATTCTTAAATTTTCTAAATAGCATGAAAATTAAACAAAAAATTGATGTGGAATATGAATAATAATTGAATGAATAAACTTTTTAGTACAATTTTATAGCCTTTTTTAAAAAATCAAGCCAAAAAAAGTTTTAGTCCAGTTACTGATATTTACAATTGCTTTTATTATTATTATATATCGCGGAAAATGTTCATTAATATACGTAGATCTAAAAAAGGCTTACACCTTTTATCATAGTATCTCATAAAGGCACAACTATTTCGTTTAACGCAGTTTAAACATTAATTTTTTTCTTCTAAACTTATTAAAAAAGTTAAGAAAATTCCACTTTCTTGTAGTATCGTGTTTCTTCACCAAAATCTGTAATTTTTCCAAATATTACCTTTTATATCATGTAGCATACCAACCAGTAACTTAACATATGATTGAGCGGATATTAGAACAGCAATGGCGACCCATTGCATATTTGCTCTAACACAAGTCTAACAACATTTGCCATTCTGCCCATGATTAATATTTTGATTGGCAGCAGTGTTCATACATAATTTTAGATCAGAGATACATAGACAGCATGTCACTATTGCTTGTGTATCAAGTCAGCCTCTGCATATGCTAGTTTTATTGGTATGACGTATGGTATAATAAGTAGTGTTTGAAAGGCTCTAAAATTTGATGAAGGTTAAAAACATGGACAAAAAGGTGAACTTTTTAACATTATAAAAATATTTTATTCAGTTTATTTTAATTTGTTACAAATATAGGGATTATAATGTCAACAAACTTGCAGGGGTGTAGTGTGCCTGTCTTCGTTATTTATTTATTCTTTACCTAAAGTATATTAGATAAAGAAGTCTTTACTTTTATTCTTTACCTAAACTCTTTTATTCTTAACATAACTTTTATATTTTTAGCAAGCCATAATGAACCTTTCGCAAACCAAATTCACCCGTTTATAAATCAAATCATATTAAACCTTTTCAAACCAAATTCAATCGTTTGCAAATCAAATCAAATTAAATCTATAGCAAATAAAATTCACCCGTTTATAAATCAAATAAAATTAAGCTTATCGCAAATCAAATTAAATCTTTTGCAAATCAAATTCACTCGCTTATAAATAAAATCCAATTAAACCAGTTACAAACCAAATTCACCCGTTTATAAATAAAATCAAATTAAACCTTTTCAAATCAAATTCACTCGTTTGCAAATAAAATCTAATTAAACCTATTTACAAACCAAATTCACCCGTTTATAAATCAAATTAAACCTATTGTAATTAAAATTCACCCGTTTGCAAATCAAAATAAGCCTTTTTCAAGCCAAATTCACAGATTTGGTTTGCAAAAAAGGTGAATTTGTCTTGCCAAATCTGTATTTAAATCTGTATTCATGTATATCTGTATTCCTTAAATATCCGTATTCATGTATATCTGTATTCCTTAAATATCCGTATTCATGTATATCTGTATTCCTTAAATATCCGTATTCATGTATATCTGTATTCCTTAAATATCCGAATTCATGTATATCTGTATTCCTTAAATATTCGTATTCATGTATGTCTGTATTCCTGTATATTTGTATTCCTTAAATATATACTTCCTATCTGTATCTGCCAAATCTGTATTCCTTAAATAATTCAACCCAACAAAGAGAAAATTAATTATTGTTAAATACGTAGAGAAATCTATTGAATCTTTGCGATGGATTTTGTGATAAACTTTGAGACTTTGACTAGTACATTTTAACACTAGTACATTTATCTTTAGCACTTGCTAAACTAGTCAATCACGTGCTATTTACTAGTCAAAGTCTCAGAGTTTCTGAATGAGAGCAGAAAATTCTAGAAGAATCTTTTAGAAAATTGGTTTGGTAAGAACTTATGTTTAAGTACGTTACGTTTCTGATACGAATTCGTTATGACTATGAAAATATAATCATACTATATTATAATTTTTTGGACAGTCAAATATTCCTAGGCTGTTAAACATTATTGAAATTATTTTTAGTATCATGATTGGATTTTTTTTAGTATCATATTTAGCATGTGCTTCAGAAATTAGGTGTAATTCATGAGCTTTGATACATTTTTCCTTTCAGCTCCATCTTTTAATAATTTTTATTGTAGAATTACTGAAGAGATATTTATAAACAGTACCACAGGTATCGGGTTCAAATCCCGGCTTTGCCATCGGTGTTTGTAGTGGTTCGGAATCCACTTTAAACCTTAGGTCCCGGTTCTAATAGAATCGTAGAGCGCTGCGGGGGAAGATGATGAGAAGTGAAGATGAAACGTGAAGATGAGACGTGAAGATGCAAGAGGCAAGCGACTAAATTTTTTCGACCCCTTCACAGCGAAACGTCAGAAATAGCATTACGCATAGTGAAAAACCGCTTGAAGTTGAAAGTTGGTCTACTCCACGCGGCGAACTGCAAACCGGTTTCAGGCGACCGCGGTGAGGTCAAATTTTGGTCGCTTGCATCTTGTCGCCTTGGTGAGCACGAGCCTTTACTCCGCGTCCGTGGCTTACCATCAAGTTACATGCGCCCCCTGGGTAATGCAAAGTGAGTAGCATCGGTGCAGCCCTTATGGCGAAGATCACGGTCTATTTGCCAGCTGCATTAGAAGAAAAAAAAATATATTTATAAACAGCAATAATTGAAAATGTCTGGAATAAAAGTTTCTTTTTTACCATGTATGTACATGTAGAATTATTTTGGCAAATGTTTCCTTGTGGTACAGAGGTTAATTAACAAAATACTTTCAATTTTACAATAGCAAGTTCTATATTTATTTTTTTTACACTAGAAAATGTAATACAAAGTGCCGCGGATAATTTTTTTCATGGGTCATTAGGTAGGATGAAAAACAAAGAAAGTACTGAAAAAGACAAAAATTCGTTGAAATATTATCCCAAAATTGCTGAAACAAGAGAGCATGTAAACAATGCTCCTCTCTTGAAAATCACTTGATTACTGGTCGCTAATTAGAGATAATAAAGCAATTTCACCCCATTAAGTGGTTGAAAATTTTAAAAGCACTACTTGTAATGAGAGTCCCATAAAATGGGCGACGTGGTTTTCGTTAATGAAAGATTAGCTTTTTAATTAGCCCTTAAGGCACTGACCAAGTGGAAGATTCTTATTTTAATTTCTGCTTATTTAACAAAGAGGTTTGAAAAAATTTTCTGTTTTGCAGCAAGAAATAATAACTTTGCGTAAAAAAATTAATTTTAAATTCTTCAAGTGTTTATTAATGCAGAATCCTTGATCTATCGGCATCATACGAAGATTTAGTAACAGATATGGGCAAATTTTGTTGCAGGTGCGAGTACTATCATATTGCTCCACGGAGAACTTAGCTACTGCCCTTACAAGAAAGGAGTGGGATATGACTGATAAGATTGTCTAGTATGAGCAATGTTCAGAAGCATAAAAAATTTAATTTAACTTAAAACCTTTAAGGCATTTTTAATGCCGAATCTTTGATCTGTAGTCTACAGTCTACAGTCTTTGATCTGTAGACATCATACGTAGATTTTGCCGCAGATATGGGCAGATTTTGCACCACAGTTGGTTATCCTATTGCTTTATAATTGACTGCTACACTTACAAGAACGAAGAGGGATATGACTCTGATACAATTGTCTAGAGCAACGTGCAATGAGGGCATATACATCCGAGATATTTTTCAGAAATATAATATAATTAATTTAGCTTATACTATTTTTAATTCTGAGTCTTTTATCTACAGGCATCATATGTAGGTTTTGCAACAGATATGTGCAGATTTTGTTGCAGATGGAGTCACTATCCTATTACTCCATTGAAAACTTATATGCTGCACGTACAAGAACGAAGTGGGATATGACTCTGGTACGATTGGCTAGTACAGGGGTCGCCAAACTACGGCCCGCGGACCAAATTCGGCCCACCAGTGTCATCAATCCGGCCCGCGACAGCGAATAAGTTATTGTTGCTGTAATAAGTTGGATAAAAAAACACAGCATGATAATACCTCGGTTTTATTAACTTGATAGGTAAAGCTTAATGACAAGCATGATACGCAGAAAATTTAATTTAAGCATAACAACTAACAAATAATTGAAATGAATCCCACTAACACTATAAACTAGTGAACATCCCGCGGTTACCCTCGGTAGTTATATTGGGGTAAAAGAGTATCGCATATGTGTGTATATCGATGTTTGGAATGTATATATCCTGAATCGAACATATGATTTTTATCCTGAAAATCCCTCAGGAACGGAAAAGCTAAATTAAAGCGAATGACACAGCGGGGTATCAACTTGTAAAAAAATACTAATTAGATTTGTGTAATTGTGATTTTTCACTGACAATAGTTTGTAGTTAGCAAGCGTATTCTCTCTCAGAGAGCGTACTCGGCGACTGGTCTAGAAATTATAGATAATGGCAGAAAAATTAAAACGGTTTTTGCCCTTGGTACTTACTGGAGTAAACAGTATGGGCCCTAAGGCTGGAAAGTTTGGAGACTCCTGGTCTAGTACAATGCAATTAGGGGATGTACTTCCGAAATAACTTTCAGAAACATAAAAAAATTAATTTAGCTTAAAACTCTTACGGCTATTTTTAATGCCAAATCTTTGATCTGTAAGCATCATATGTATGTTTTGTAGCAGATATAGGATATGGGCAGATATGAGCAGATTTTATTTCAGATGGGGGCATTATCATAGTGCTCCACAGAAAACTTGGCAGCTTCGCTTGCAAGAACGAAGTTGGATATTACTCTGATACGATTGCAATGTGCAATGAAGGGATGTACTTCCTAAATAACGTTTAGAAGCATAAGAGTTTTAAGCTAAATTAATTTTTAAAATCTTTTTTAATGTCGTGCCTTTGATTTGTAGACATCACACGTTTTGTAGCATATATGGGCAGATTTTATTGCAGATGCGGGCATTATCATATTGCTCCACAGAAAACTTAACTACTACACTTTCGAAGTGAGATATGACTGATAAGATTGTCTAGTACAACGTGCATTGAGGGAATGTACTTTGCGAGATTTTTAAAAACATATAATAAATTTAGCTTAAAACTCTTAAGGCTTCTTTTAATGCCGAATCTTTTATCTTCAGGCATCATACATTTTGTAGCAAATATGAGCAGATTTTGTTGCATATGTGGATATTGCCAAGGTACACCATCGAAGACTATGTTACTATATTAAGAGCGAAAAGGGATACGACTCTAATACTAATATAATACGATTATCTAATAGGACGTGTAGTGTGAGGGTTGTACCTCCGAATAACTTTCACATCTCTACAATGAACTTGTTAGAGAAATATAAAACCGGATATTTTGTTCGGCGGTTTTGGATTTTCATTAATAATGTCTCTCTCCAACATTTCAGGTACTTTAAGTTTTTAATGCAGATCCTAAATCTGTTATTGCAATCTCCTCCCCTTTTTTTTTACACCTGCGACCCACATGACAGGACATGTTCAAACATGGAAAAAATCATGGTAAATACAAATGTAAAGCAATAACAAGCAATATAGCTGCTTAAGCAAAACAGCATGATAAAATTGTACTGCTTTATATCTTAATTCGCCAAGCCTTTGTAAACATGAAAATAGAGCATTTTTATCATCTTAAATCGAAGATGCTACTTATTATGTATTGCATTGTCTATTTAAAAGGATAACTAATATTTTGCTTTACTGATTTAAAATGAATGAGTTCTTATACGTCTCACATCTTAATTGATTTATTGAACCCTTGGACATCTCGATAGCTACCCATGCCACAGAATGTAAACCGCAATACACTTAACCCTAAGCATGCCACAGAACAACCCCATTAGGAATCGCAACATTCGAAACCAGTCAATCCCCAGCGCTGTCCGAACCCATTCCAAAATCTGAATCTCCTGACCTCAAGACGATCCGAGATGCCATCGAGGGAAGGAATCCGGTGGTCAAATTCATTCCCCCACCCCCTCGGTGCTTCCCCATTCATGTAACGCAGTGTGACAAAGACTGCGATGACACGAATTGATTCTGATTGGTGGGTATGGATTGATTCCGGGGACTCGATTGGGCGTGGGTTATTTGGCGGGAAGTGGATGCAGCCGACGTAAAGAGCATTGGTTCGTAATGATTCATTGCGGAATGGTGTTTGTTACAGTGCGAGGAAGGATTGGTTGTCTCCACATTAGTGTGGCACGAGAATCAGAGCGTGCTTGGATAGAAGCAATGAATGGTTTAAGAATCTGGAATAGAAGCTAAGGAATGTTTTGCAGTTCAAGATTGATTATATTGATATCAGGAATGTTGGAATGAAAGTAGCAAATGTGGCATTTATTATTCAACACTTCAGCGCGCTAATATGAGGCAGAGATGTTCCATTGACCGTTGCCTGAGGGCCACATATGAACAACTGTTGTATTTTTATGCATGAGCAGAATCGTAATACAATTTTATTTTAATAAATCTTCTGAAAACTTTCTGATTTTAAAGAAAGATTTGATTGATGATTTTATTATATATGAATAAGAAGTAAATACTAATAAAATTATGGCAATAAGAAGTAATTACTAATAAATATATGGCAATAAAAAGCAAATACTAATAGATTTATGGCAATAAGAAGTAAATACTAATAGAGTTATGGCAATAAGAAGTAAATACTCATTAATTTATGGCAATAAGAAATAAATATTATAAATAGCAATAAGAAGTAAATATTATAAATGGCAATATTTATTGCAATAAGAAGTAAATATTATAAATGGCAATAAGAAGTAAATATTATAAATAGCAATAAGAAGTAAATATTATAAATGGCAATATTTATGGTAATAAGAAGTAAATATTATAAATGGCAATATTTATGGCAATAAGAAGTAATTATATAAATGTATGCCAAATTAGGAGTAATGAAACTTCAGTCCAACTCTTATGCTGAGTCCATATTTCAATTACTTCATTTATTTCTTACTGTTAAGTCATTAGCAAATGTTTGTTTTAAGTATTCCTTATATATTATATGGAACTACCAAAAACGTGTTCTATTGTAAAATTTTAGTTGGAAAACATTGTTAATATAGGACCACTTTTCTTTAGTCCAAAATCCCGAAGCTCTACTAAACACGCAGCTCTGGCCCTATTATTAAAAAATCCCTAAAAAAACATTTATTTAATTTATTTCTCAAATTTTTAAGAATTTGAGTTTGCCATTTGAATGATTTCGTTGAAAATTATACTTTTTTTAATTAATAAATTATTCTTTAGTCTTAATATTTACTTCCTAGTTTTAAATGGGGAAAAAAAAACACCACAAATAAAAATGAAATTTTCTGAATTTCATTTAATGAATTTTTAAAAAAAATTTTAATACCTTTTCCGTTGCTGATAAAATAAAAATCAAGCAAAATTTTCAAAAAAAAAAAAAAAAAAAAAAATCCTACAATATAATGAAAGTAAATAACTTATATAAACAATTTCAAACATTAACATCCGATACATACTTTATTATTAAATCTTGCCAATACAAATATCGTAATTGTTACTAATGTTGAATCTTTATTTTTATTTGGGTCATAAATTCAACTAATTTATTCTGCAATGCTTATATTATGATCTGACAACTGGCTTACCGATTACGGAGTACCAATGGAGATAGACCCTTAACCTCCTCATCTTAATTCATATATAAATTTACGATTTTAATTGGCTGCTTAAATGTTAGTATTAAATAAAAGATAAAGTTTCAAAAAATTAAATATATGGTACTCTAAAAATTAAAAAATACTAAAAATAAATAAAAGTAAGATAAAAAATAAAATTAAAATTAAAGTTAAAAGAATTTAAGTTTAAATTTTCTACCATTAGGGTTATATTACGATCAATTTTACATTTTGTTAGCTGTTTTCCCCAAAAAGGTCCGAACCATATTAAAAGCATGTGTACCAAGAATTCAAATCATAAAAAAATAAACTATTTTCTTCCGTCAAGCATAGTTTTCCTTTTAAAAATAACAAAGAACGAAATACAAAAATAAAAAAATTATTCTAAATCTATTACTCAAGCCATTCAAAACATTCGGTCATTATGTATTCAAATGCTTTCAGAAACGCAGCGCATCACTGAACAACAGGAACATAAAAATTTTACAGATTTTGTGCACATGCTAGCATATAATGGAAGAAGCAAAAAAACATCTGCCAAAATTTATAATAATATCGTATTCCAAATGCAACAACAACAACAAAAAAAGCATATTCTATCTAGCCTTTGATATTTTCTTTTCTTTCAAAACGAATTTTATTCTGACATTTCAGTTCAGGTCTTTCGAGAATTATGTTGACGTAAAAACAAAGCCTTTTTATATCCAATTCGCATATTTTTTTTTTTTTTTTTTATAATTATTGGAACACAAACAAATTAAAAAGGACGAAGTACATACGTCCCTGGGGAAATACCAACACAACG
>BPLQ01010899.1:0-267302 GCA_021605075.1 Caerostris darwini
GATAGAGAAAAAGAGACAAGATCAAATTGAGAGAGATAGAGAAAAAGAGACAGGATCAAATTGAGAGAGAGAGAAAAAGAGACAGGATCAAACTGAGAGAGAGAGAAAAAAAAAGAGACAAGATCAAATTGAGAGATAGAGAAAAAGAGACAAGATCAAATTGAGAGAGAGAGAGAGAGAAAAGAGACAGGATCAAATTGAGAGAGATAGAGAAAAAGAGACAAGATCAAACTGAGAGAGAGATAGAGAAAAAGAGACAAGATCAAACTGAGAGAGAGATAGAGAAAAAGAGACAAGATCAAATTGAGAGAGAGATAGAGAAAAAGAGACAAGATCAAATTGAGAGAGAGAGAAAAAGAGACAGGATCAAACTGAGAGAGAGATAGAGAAAAAGAGACAAGATCAAATTGAGAGACAGAGATAGAAATCAAATTCAAAGAGTAGAAAATTTCCAGACCAAATTGGCTTATTTTCTTTCTGTGAAGTGTGCTCAATTTAAAGAAAGAAATTGCTTAAAATCTGTAAGTTCTTGTTTTCTTAATACAAGAGGTGGAGATCCTAAATGTTTCTAAAAATCTAATTTCAGATTAAATGAGAATGTGTTACTTTTAATTTAACTCAGTCATGATAAATATCAAATACATAAAAAAATAAGAATTTAAGAAAAGAAATTCGGTAGAAATTGTTAATCAGATCGTAAGAATTAAGTTCTCTTTTAATCAAAATTATTTCTGTCCTTTAATGAGAAATTGTTACAATTCTGTTGTAACGAGCAATAATTGGGGGTTTTAATCAAAACATTCAGGTTACTTATGACAAAAGATATTTTTAGAGGTTCATTTAAGAGAAGAAAGTTTTAATCTTGCATTCAATTTGATTATTTTTAAAAAGAAATATTGCGAGCCCAGAGTTATTTACATCAAATGATTTTGGGAAACTGAATCTTTTTTATATATTCATTGAGAGAAAGAGAAGATTTCAAAATATTTTATTAAAAAATTCCCTGAAGATAATATAATTTTTTTAATGATATTTGTGATCTGGATGTTATCGAATACCTTTTTTTACAAAGGATTAAAAAGTTAAAATTAAAGAAACTTCATTCTTTGTTTTAAAAAAACTTTAACTGTCACTTTATTTTATCAAGAAAACGTTTTTTACAAAACAAATTTATTTAGATTTTTATTTAGTTAATGTTTTTTATAGATTATAGTAAAAATGTTTTTTCTTCTTTCTAATGCAGCTGGCAAACACAGACAGCTTGGTCTTTGGATGCCTTAAGGCAAGTGCTGCAGAGACGTATTCACTTTGCATTACCCAGGGGGCGCGTGTAACTTGAAGATAAGCCACGGACGCGGAGTAACAATGCCCCCGCAACGCTCTACGATCCTATTAGGACCGGGATCTACTTTTTAAAGTGGATTCCGAACCACTACAAACAACCATGGCACCGCCGGGACTCGAACCCGAAACCTGTAGTACCGAGCGCCAGAGCGCTAGCCACTCGGCCATTCAAGCCCATATTAAAAATGTAGAAGTTGTAATTCTTTTAATTGATTATGTTTTTTCTGTATACTTCCTTCATATGCCACAAAAATGGATGCAAAACCTTGTTGGATCCTATCAGGATAAGGAAGATTTTATCCAGGAACATAGACAATACGTTGTATATGAAGCTTATTTAATTTCGTGTCTCAGTGGCAACGTGCGCCGTTGATGAGCATTAGGACTGAAGTTCAATCCGCGGGAGGCTTTGTTATAGACACTAGTTCAAAAAAACGAGGAGTCCCGATGGCGTATGTGCTGCTAAGAATTTTGACTTGTTAGTCGAACTAACAGGTGGAAGTTTTTCGGGTTTTCTCCGATACGCAAATTCGGCGTAGTTCCTCCCTAAAAGTCCTCCCGGAAGGCACTGCCCTCCTTCTTCAGCGACACAAAGCCAAGTCAGACTTCTACCTACGGGTGCTCCATCACAAAAGAAGCTGCCCCCCCCCCTTTTTTCTCCGTCCATGAATAGACTACTCATGGGATGTTCGCCCCGTACTACAGAACCCAGAGGATTAGACACAACAACAACAAATAATGTCTCATAGTAACAACACATCTACTTAAACTACAAATAGGGTTTTAGGATTTGAGAAAAAATGCAAAATGTGCTCGATTAATTAATAAGTGAAATTTACCCTTAATACATATTATATATTAACAGTTATAAAATGGGCCTGAGTGGCTAGCGCTCTGGCGCTCGGTACTACAGGTTTCTGGTTCGAGTCCCGGCGGTGCCATGGATGTTTGTAGTGGTTCGGAATCCACTTTAAAAAGTAGGTTCCGGTCTAATAGGATCCTAGAGCGTTGCGGGGGCATTGTTACTCCGCGTCCTTGGCTTATCTTCAAGTTACACGCGTCCCCTGGGTAATGCAAAGTGAGTACGTCTCTGCAGCACTTGCCTTAAGGCATCCAAAGACCAAGCTGTCTGTGTTTGCCAGCTGCATTAGAAAGAAAAAAAAACAGTTATAAAATATAACACTGCAGATTTTCTTCGAGGATGAGTAGTTTCTTGTTGATAGAAGCGAAGGTATATAGAGATAGAGAAAAAGAGATAGAGCTCAAAAATGAAAGAGTAGAAAATTTCCAGACTAAGTTAGGATATTTTCTTTCTGTGAATTGTGATCTATTTATAGAAAAACGTTTTGAAAAATCTTTTAAGTTCTTGTTTTTTATCATAAATGGTTGAGATCCTACATGTTTTTAAAAATCTAATTTCAGATAAAATGAGAATGTGCTACTTTTAATTTAACTTAGTCATGATAAATATCAAATATATAAAAATAAATTTACGAATTTAAGAAAAGAAATTCAGTAAAAATTATTAACCAGATCGTAAGAATGATTTTGGGAAACTGAATGTTTTTTTTATATATTTATTGAAAGAAAGATTTCAAAATGTTTTATTAAAAAATTCACTGAAGAAAATATAATTTTTTTATGATATTTGAGATCCAGATATTATTAGAATATTCGTTTTTTACAAAGGATTATAGTTAAAATAAAACAGGCTTAGAGCTTTACGAATAATTAGAGCTTTTTAAAAAAAAGCTCTAATTGTTATTTTATTTTCAGAAAAACATTTCTTATAAAAAAAATTAATGATGATTTTTTTTATATATTTTGTGAAAATGCACAAATTAAAATTTTTAATTATAATTAATACTGATGGCTGAATACTGATGGCCGAGAGACTAGTGGTCTGGCGCTTGATGCCACAGGGTTCGAGTCCCGGTTGTTCTGTGAATGTTTGTAGGGATTCGGGATCCAATTTAAACAGTTGGTCCAGATCTAATATGACTGTAGAGTGTTGGGCATAGGGCTGACAACTCTACCCCGTAAAAAGAAAAATATATCTTGTCTCGAAATCTGCCACGGCCTTGGCCACCATGAGGCTATTGTGCCAATGAAGAAGAAGAATATATCCATACAAATACAAAGATTCAGATAAAATACATTTTGTATGTTGCTTATTACAAACATTTTCAAGAAGAATTAATATTTATAACCAAATTTGGCTTTATTATCAATCTTTATTACAGGATTAACTGTATCGTACATATGGTGCACTATGTGCATTAAATTGCATAAACAATTGCATTTACTTAATAAAATATAGTCGATACCGTTTCACGCAACAATAAAATCGGTATAGCGCACAAAATATGTGTAAATAGCACTGTTCATTCACATTTTCAAAACTCGTACTGGAAAGCACACTTTTTCTTAAACGGATGCACGATTTTTATCTTAGTGGGAGCCTGAATGGCCGAGTAGCTCTAGGATCTCAATCCACTTTACTGTAGGTCCCGGGCGAAAAAGAGCGTTCAACTCCGCGTCCGTGGCTTATCTTCCAAAACGCGCCCCTGGGTATTTTGCAAAACTTTAAGGCATTCTAAGTGTTTGCCATCTGCATCAGAAGAAAAAAAAATTTTCTTATTAGCACCAGGAGTGTTACGATAATGGTTTGAACGAAATCCGACAGGTAGCACTATTGTTTTTATTTTATAAATAAAAGGAAATGTTCATATGCGTGTGTTCTATAGACTAAAAAATTATTCAATCAATTTCGCTAAAAATTGCACACTTTGTTTGGTGCCGAGAGTGTTTCTAGAGTGGTTTGAACGAAATCCGATGGGTAAGCTTGTCGTTTTCATTCATATAAGCCCTATAGACTGAAACACTTTTTCTTTCTAATGCAGCTGACAAACACAGACAGCTTGGTCTTAGATGCCTTAAGGCATATGTTGCACAGACGTATTCACTTTACATTACCCAGGGGGCGCGTGTAACTTGAAGATAAGCCACGGACGCGGAGTAACAATGCCCCCGCAACGCTCTACGATCCTATTAGACCGAGACCTACTTTTTAAAGTGGATCCCGGACCACTACAAACAACCATGGCACCGCCGGGACTGGAACCCGAAACCTGTGGTACCGAGCGCCAGAGCGCTAGCCACTGGGCCATTCAGGCCCTAGACTGAAACACTACTCGATGGATTTTGCTGAAAACTGCACACTTCGCTTTTATTAGTATCAGGAGTGATAATGGAGCCAGGAGTTATTAGTGCCTGGAGTGATAAACCACCATCGTAATGGTTTGAACAAAATCCAACAGGTAGCGCTATTGTTTTTGTGGTGTTAGGTGAAGATTGAATTTTTTCACATGTTTACTGCTTTATAAAAAAAAAACCCTGAGACATTGAATGCAAAATGTTAATAAATGAGATAAAACAAAACTGGGCTTCCGTGCTCTAATTTAGCTAATCGAAGGAGAAAGATAAAAATATATCAAAAGCAAAACAGCAGCGAAACAGAATTAAAAAAGATTATCACAATCAATTCAATTCATGCCATTTTTATTGTATAAAGAATTGATATAAAAATTCAATTGTATCTGTTGGTTTTAAATATATACAGAAATTCAAAAGCTGATTTTGAGCCATGTTTTCAGAGACTTTATGTGTCTTGAAGTAAAACTTTCTGATAGATTCAGATAAAATTTGATGCCGGGGAAACCCACTTTCTAGCTTTTTGACAATAAATATGAATTCGTATTTCACATTTTGAAAAAGAGATATTTATTAAAATTTATTTTTAAATTTACGTATTTGTACTTAATTAAAAAAATTATGTACTAATACGAAAAAATTTAAATAAAAATATTCTACCATCTAATTTTAACATGGAATGATAATTACATAAAGATATCAATATTTTCAAAGAGAACGCTTACATGTTTAGAACCTCTTGGTTTGAAATGTATACAGAAGTTTTATTTTGAGCCATGTTTTTTTAGAGTGTTTATGTGTCCTGAAGTAAAACTTTCTGATAGATTCAGATAAAATTTAAATCCTACTTTCTAGCTTACTTAATACATTTACATAAAAATATCAGTTTCTGTCTAAATATATATCATTTCGAGGACTATTGCTTCTTTCCTATTGATTTCGAGATTGTTCAACAATAAATCTGAATTCAGACAGATATTTATTTAGAAGAGACAGATATTTATTTAAATTAAAATTAATTTTTAAATTTACACATTTGTACTTAATTTCTAAATTTAAAAAAATTACATACTAAAACGAAAATTTAAATTTAAAATTTTTACCATCTAATTTTAACACGGAATGATAATTATATAAAGATATCAATATTTTCAAAGAAAACGCTTACATAAAAAAAAATTAAGTTTACATTGCTTAGAACCTGTTGGTTTAAAATGTATACAGAAGTTAAAAAGCTGATTTTTAACAAGGAATGCTAATTATATAAAGATATCAATATTTTCAAAGAAAACGTTTACATAAAAAAAATTAAGTTTACATTGCTTAGAACCTGTTGGTTTGAAATGTATACAGAAGTTCAAAAGCTGATTTTAAGATGGAATGATAATTATATAAAGATATCAAAATTTTCAAAGAGAGAATTTAAAGTTTACATTGTTTAGAACCTGTTGGTTTGAAATACATACAGAAGTTTGATTTTGAGCCATGTTTTTTAGAGCGTTTATGTGTCTTGAAGTAAAACTTTCTGATACATTCATATAAAATTTGAAACCCACTTTCTAGCATATTTACAAGTAATGCATTTACATAAAACTATCAGTTTCTGTCTAAATATATATCATTTCGACGAGTATTGCTTCTTTCCTATTGATTTCACCCAGAGTCCGCGCCAAGGCGACGTGAGAGACAGCCAAGTTGGCAACCAACCAATCCCCCGTCTAATAACAACAAAACTTGAGAAAGCAAAGCGGAGGGGCAAAAAGAAAGAAAGCGAGGTAGAAACCTGAGTACGCTGTGTGGCAAGGCAGTCATTAAATATGCAAATTGACTATCTCTGTTTGGCGCCAGAGAGACCGACGGCTAGTCTGAGTACCCCCGCCACAAACTCCTCCTCCGGAAAACTTAGACACCAGGAATGGCTCCAGTTATTCCATCACGTGGTCCTTTAACAAGACCGCCATAAGGAAACACGAGGGTGTTAAAATCGGCGAAATAAAATATATTGACGTAAAGCGGTTTGATAGAGGCAATGCATGTTTTTCACATAGATTTTTCTGTCTGATCGATCGATGCCTGGCTATCCAGAAAGAAACCGCAAGACTTCTAGAAAACATTGGATTAGGGGCTCGTTACTGTGTGTTTAACAGACTTTAGTCGATTGTCTCCGGCCTAACTGGCCTACTTCATTAAGAGTCGCAAATAAAAAATAGTTTGGTTGCCGTGCATTTTTAACAACCTAATTTTGTTAAACTTATACACTAAGAATTATTTTGGAAAGGGTTTAAGTTGTATAACTTTTCAATGTTTTGTGCCTACAAAGAAATTGTTTTTTTCTTCCTTAAAATATTTTTCATGCTTTATAATTTACTCACTAAAAATAAATGATTTATAATTCTTTTTCGAGTAATGAGGAGAGAATTGACTGCTCCTCCACGTTATTTGAACTTTTCAAGCTCATTGATTTATAAATTAAATATAAGTTATTTTCTTTTCATTGGTTTTTTGGCCATCCAAAACAATTACATTAGTAGTTATATAGAAAAATGGCAATAAGTTTGTCAGAATAGCAATAAAATTTCAATAAGCTTGTCGGAATTGAAGTTGACGATTAGTAATTGTCGATATGGCTACTTGCCTATTCCCTGTAATAATTATATTAATAGTTATAAAGAAAAATTGCAATAAAGAGAAAACATTGGATTAGGGGCTCGTTACGGTGTGTTTAACAGACTTTAGTCGATTGTCTCCGGCCTAACTGGCCTACTTCATTAAGAGTCGCAAATGAAAAATAGTTTGGTTGCCGTGCATTTTTAACAACCTAATTTTGTTAAACTTATACATTAAGAATTATTCTGGAAAGGGTTTAAGTTGTATAACTTTTCAATGTTTTGTGCCTACAAAGAAATTTTTGGTGAAGTATTTTTCATGCTTTATAATTTGCTCACTAAAAATACGATTTATATTTCTTTTTCAAGTAATAAGGGAAAACTGACTGTTCCTCCGCGTTCTTTGAACTTATCAAGCTCATTGATTTACAAATGAAATATAACAGTTATTTTCTTTTCCTTGGTTTTTAGCCATCCAAAATAATTATATTAATAATTATATAGAAAAATTGCAATAAGGTTGTCAGAATAGCAATAAAATTGCAATAAGGTTGTCGGAATTGAAGTTGACGATTAGTAATTGTCGATATGGCTACTTGCCTATTCCCTGTAATAATTATATTAGTAGTTATACAGAAAAATTGCAATAAAATTCTCAGAATTGCAATAAATTGTCGATAAGGCTACTTGCCGATTTCCTCTTGTAATTATATTAGTAGTTATACAGAAAAATTGCAATAAAGTCGAAATTGCAATAAAGTTGAATGCGATCAAGAGAAAACATTGGATTAGTGGCTCGTTACTGTGTGTTTAACAGACCTCGTTGTCTCTGGTCTAACTGGCCTACTTTATTAAGAGTCGCAAATAAAAAATAGTTTGGTTGCCGTGCATTTTTAACAACCTAATTTTGTTTGTTCTCATTGATTTACAAATTAAATATAACAGTTATTTTTTTTCATTATTTTTTAGCCATCCAAAATAACTATATTAGTAGTTATATAGAAAAATTACAATAAAGTTGTCGATTACTAATTGTCGATAAGGCTACTTGCTTATTCGCTTTAATAATTAGTAATTATACAGAAGTAGTTATTTTAGCAGTTATACAGAAAAATTGCAATAAAGTTGTAGAAATTGGGATAAAGTTGTCGATAAGAGTACTTGCTTACTTCCTTTTATAATTAGTAGTTATACAGAAGTAGTTATTTTAGTAGTTATACAGAAGTAGTTATTTTAGTAGTTATACAGAAGTAGTTATTTTAATAGTTATACAGAAAAATTGCAATAAAGTTGTCGATTAGTAATTATTGATAACACTACTGACATATTCCCTGTAATAATTATAATAGTAGTTATACATAAAAAATACAATAAGGATGTCGAAATTGCAATAAAGTTGTCGATTAGTAATTGTCAATAAGTCTACTTACTAATTCCCTCTAATAATTATATTAACAGTTATACATAAAATTTTCAATAAAATTGCAATAAAGTTGTCGATTAGTAATCGTCCATAAGGCTACTTGGCGATTCCGTCTAATAATTGTAGTATATTAGTAGTTATATAGAAGAACTGCAATATGGTTGTTGGAATTGCAATAAAATTGCAGTAAAATTGTCGATAAGGCTACTTGGAGATTCCCTGTATATAATTGTTTAGTGTTTCTTCGCTCTCAACTTCGGACCTATAAGAGTTCTTTTGCACAGCATGCATTAGCATAAATAACATTGATTTCCTGGAGTACCACAGAGCTAGAGAAGCTTTCCTCAGCGCCCTGCAAAAAGAAACCATCTCCTGTCTCGAAATCTGCCAGTAGGCCAACAGCCTTGCCTTACCATGGGCTGTAGTACCAGAGAGTGTTGTTGTTGTTTCTTATCCCACTTGGCTGGCCAAGCCCACGAGCCCATATGGACTCATGATTGAAGGGGAAGGAAGCAGCTTCTGTTGTGATGGAGCACCCGTAGGTAGAAGCCTGACTTTTGCTCCGTGACGCTCTTACAGTCATAGAAGACCGGGACCTACGGCTTAAAGTGGATTCCGAACCACTACAAACATCCATGGCACCGCCGGGATTCGAACCCGAAACCTGTGGCACCGAGCGCCAGGGCGCTTCGGCCATTCAGGTCCCAAATTTGCCAACGGCACGCGGTGTTCCCAGGTGGTCACCCACCCAAGTACTGACCGCGCCCAATGATGCTTAACTTCGGTGATCTAACGAGAACCGGTATATTCAGCATGGTACGGCCGGAGAGTTAACTAGTTAATCGATCAATAAATATGATTCTGCTTTCCAGATATGTGAGGTTTGATAATTACATAAAGAAAGCTACTTTAAGGTTTTAATAAGTAAAGAGAAGCCAAGCTGCGTCTGTACTAGGATCTCATAATAAGTAACTAATAAGCGTCACAGTCAGGCTAAATGAGTGGCGTTTTAGCATGTAGTCAGTCACAAAAGTCACCATACTCCTTCCAAAATGTCATTTGTTTTATGTAATTATAAAAATTGAAAAGCTACAATATTTTGTATGTTGAACTAAAAATTGAGTTCAATTATGTTTATGTAAAAAAACACTTCAAACTGGTAAACTAAAAAAATTCATTTTCATTTTCTTCAAGCTGCATTCTTTCAATTCAGTAATGCAAAAGTCTGATTTTTGAAAAAAAATAAATAAATAAATAAAAGACTTATTCAATTAATTACAGATAGTTCCAAATATTTCTCACAAAGCTTTTACGATTTATATTGAGTTTGACAAATATAATTGCTTTAAAGCAAATATTTAATATGAAATGGTATTTTCTCATCAAGAGTCCGGAGTGATAAAAAGAAATCAAGAATTTAGGATAATTCGCCAGATATGGAAGCCCTTCATCAGAACAAATTTCCTTCACATGAGGAAGTTTTATCCAATCTTTTAGTCTACATATTTAAAATTCTTTTCCAAAGTTAGTCAATATTTTGAACCGAGACGTAAAATATTAAAGGTACTTATTTCTTTAAGGAAAAGAAATCATTTATCTCAATAAATGGAAGCATTTACTGCGTTTTTCCAGAATTTCGTTTTATGATCAAATTAAGTAGAATTCAAAAATAATTCATAAGAATTCAGAAAATCAATTTATAAAAAGTAGGGTTTTTTTTCCATTCATTAAAACACATAAGAACTAAAAACATTAACAAGCTGTTAAGGTGGGCTTAAAAAGTAGAATAAATAATTTATTTTCCAGTTAACTGGGAGGATAAAGGGATGGTTTATTGTCGTTAGATTACATTTGATTTTTAAAATGCGAAATTTAATTGTCGTCTCAAGATATTCCCACAATGCTCTGTAGAGTTTAAGTCTGGAGATCTGACTGGCCAATCCATTCAGTGAATGTCCTAATTTTCCAGAAATGTATCAACCGTATAAGCCCTGTGAAGACGCGGTTTCTCATTCATTAAAATGAAATCAGGGCATATTATATCCTTGAAAAAGCTAATATAAGCGTCAAAGAATTCTATTCTATGTTTCAATCATAGCGATGAGTCATTTTATAGTCATAGAATTTCTGACAAAGACATAGAAGTCTGTGCGCTTATTCAACATGATGTTGACCAGACCATCACATCTCAGTGGCCATAGTGAACTCTTTTTTAGAGACTGGAAGATATGCAGTGGGTCCCTGTTTCTTTTTAGATGAACATACGTAAGTGTTTAGGGTGGATCAGGATTCATGAGAAAAAAATATAACAGTCCCTCACTAATGTTCAAAATCGTAGAATACTAAGCGGGTACTCCTGTACGCAAAAGTGAACGAATGCAAACAGTATTTAGTCTCGTGAACAGACCTTTCTTTAACCTTCTGGAAATGGTAGTCCTTAAAACTCGGGTTCCTGAATGAATCCCCATGAATGCCACGAAGAGATTTACATCTATATTTAGATGTAAATCTCAGTGCTTTTAAGATAATTGACGAAATAAAAAAACAAATTGTTTCTTGAAAATTTTATATTTATTAGTCTTTTCATGAAACAAACTCCTTCATTACTATTTTAACTAAGTAGAAATTTTATTTGAAATTTATACTTAGAATTGATGTCTTTTAAAGCTTTGGTCCCATGAATATCACGAGAAAGCTGAGAAGTTCCTGTTATATTTCACAGCATTAGACCAATGTTAATATCCATTGCCCGTTGTAGCATTGGACGACTTTGTCCAAGTATTCTCTCTATGGTATCAGTAACAGTTAAACACGAAGCTTGGTGTCACACTTCAGTCTACAACAATCTGCACTCCAGTATCTCCACGAATCTTCACCTTATCCCATCAACCAAACTTCGATAATTAGAAACGCCAAGTGTGAAACAAAATAAAAGACCAAAAATTTACAAAATGTGTTTCTAAACCTTGTCCCACATTATGCACCTCTCTAACGAACATGTACATTTGCATAATGCTAAGCGGGGTCTCCTGTGCGTAAAATGAGAGGACGCAAACAGCATGTCGTCTCGTGAACAGACCCCTCTCGTATAAATGGAAATGGTAATCCTTAAAACTCGGATTCCTGTGGCCCCATGAATGTCATGAGAAAGCTGAGAAGCTCCTGAATTCCTGTTATATCTCACTGCATTAGACAAATGTCGACGTTCATTGCCCGTTGTGGCATTGGACGACTTTATCCAAATATTTTCTCTACTGTATCAGTAATTGTTAAACACGACGCTTGGTATCACACTTCTGTTTATAACAATCTACACTTCGGTCTACCCACGGTTCTTTATCTTATTTCACCATCCAAACTTCGGTAGTTAGAAAAGCCAAGAAAAACCAAAAAAAATACTAAATGTGCTTCTAAATCTCGTTCCTAAATATGCATTTCTCTAATGTACATTTTCATAATCAACATCAGAGATTTACATCTATATTTAGAGGCATTAACCTTACCTGAAGTTCAGTAATTTTGAAGGAAAATACCACAAAACGAAAATTCTCTTAATTTCGAACATCAACATAGATATAAATAGTAAAATTCAGAATGCTTATATGCTTTAAGGGAAGTGTTCAAAGCTGATGATCCTTCTTTTAAGGAGGGGTCGACCCTTACATTAGATTTTGGACTTTGCACGCTTTTTTTTCGCCCGTTAGACTTTGGAACCGATGATGGGAGAGGGAAAAAGACAAAAAGGAGTATGAGGTGTAGAGTGAAGAATTCCAAGCACTACGGAAGGTACAAAGACTCTTAAACGAATCTGTTTTTAAGATGTTTTTTTAAATATTTGCTATATAATTGTGTTTTGTGTGCTATGTGTTGCAGTTGTGCAGTGCTGTCTTGCAATTTTAATAAATATGACAATTATCGAGTTTTTATTTTGAGAAATAATTTAATTTGTATCCATCAACAAAACTGAACCAAGACCACACGCATATCCGGTCCTAACTTGTACTCTTTACTAATAATATATAAATATCCTTACCCAAAACAAAATGCCAAGTATGAGTTGAAAAGTTGGCAAATTATTTTAAGCAATGTTTCACAATTCATTACAAAAAACTATCTGTTTACTCAAACTAAAATTGCACACTTCAATCTATACAAATAATATTAAATTATAAATAAGACACAACAAATAAATCATGAGGCCTAAAAAATTTCAATTGGCTAACAAATATTTCTTGGATAATTCATGATTTATTGTAATAGTATATAATAATAATTATAAAAACTACTTTACAAATAAAAAAAAATGAAATATTTAAGCTGCTAAATAATTCATCAGAATAAATTTCGCTCCACAAACTAATAGAATGGCATCCAAAGAAAATGCTGCATTCCTGACTTTTTTTTTTTTTTTGCAAAGCTTTTTATTCTAAGTAAAAACGCTTAAATTATCGAGGCTACCTTTCAGTAGCAGATGGAATAACAGTATTAGGTAGAAAAACATTCGGATAATGCATCTTCGAGTGACAGCCAAACTTTTTGCCATGGAAACAAAACCAGAGGACCATTTATATTAGTTGATCCATTAAGAGCCGTAATTCATCTTCGAAAGAGAGCTCTTTTTGTAGTTTGATGCAATTCAAAGCTTCGATAATTTGCAAAAAAAAAAAAGCTTAATTATTTTTAAAAAGTCTCAATTAGGAATTTCTTTATTAATGTTTGCAGTATTTTAATGCTGAATCTGCAACATTAATTTTATCTGTGCATAATTATTTGTGTTGCTTTATACTTTAGTAAAGTATAAATAATACTTAATACATAACATATAACATAATACATAATACACCATATATAATACCTATAATACATATTTAATACGTTTATACTTTAATCATTATCATTGGCGCATTATCGGTGGGCCAAGGCTGTCTGCCTACTGATAGATTTCGAGAAAGGAGATGTTTTTTTTTTTTACAGCTAGAGTTATCAGTATTATGCCAATCGCTTTTTATAGTGAACAGAAGTTTGATGCAATTCAATGCTTCGATAATTTGAAAAAAAAAAAAAAAAAAAAAAAAAAAAAACATAATTATTTTTAAAACGTTACAATTTGAAATTTCTTTTTTATATTTTGCAGAATTTTAATGCTGTATCTGCAAACATTAATTTTATCTTTGAATAATTATTTGTGTTGCTTTATACTTTAATAAAGTAGAAATAATGCTTAATACATAGCATATAACATAATACATATATATTTAATAAGTTTATACTTTCATCATCCTTATTAGGATAATAGACCCATGGTGTTCTAAGGCCGTCTGCCTACTGGCAGATTTCGAGACAGGAGATGTTTTCTTTTTACGGGGTAGGGTTGTCAGCCCTACGCCCAACGCTCTTACAATCATATTAGACTATTTAAAGTGGATTACGAACTACTAAAACATCTATGGCACCGCCGGGACTCGAACCTTATAGTACCGAGCGTCAGAGAGCTAGTCACTCGGCCATCAGGCCCGTTGTATTAAAGTTGCAGTTTCAGAATGTTTTTTCCTCAGAAATAAAGTCCCATTGACCTTTATTCATTCGTCAATTAGTTACTTATTTCATTTTTTTTTTTTGGGGGGCTTTCTTTATTTCAAGATTTATAATATTTTATTGTGCTTATCATTTATCATATTTAATAAAATTTTGCAGGGCAGCAAATGTAAATTAAAATGGAAACACAAAACATCTCATTTTGCATAAAAATGGCTATTTCGTGAGAGGTAAACATGATTATTTCATTTAACCTCGTAACTTTAGATAAACGAAAATTGAATTATGCAACCATGCTTCCCTTCTACATACTGTACCCTTTTGGCGTTCAGAAATAATGGTCAATTGGCCTCGAGACTCTCACCCGAGAGAAAGTACAGTGCAACCTACACTCCCACTGAGAAACCTTTAGTTTATAGTCCCTCATCCCGAGAGAAAATATATTTAACGCAACCTTCAGTATTAGTTGGCCTACAGACTCTCTCCCGGAGAGAATGAGCATCATGCGCGTTTATGAATATCAGGTTTTTGGCTTAGAAGTGAAAACTTTCCACGAAACCATAATTATGTGTCTTTAAATGTGTTAAATATTGTATGTCTCTAATTGTATGTACGTGGTGTTTGTGTAAATAAAGCAGTGAGTTCTCCAACCTGTACCTCAAGTATCTCAACCCAACCCTACCCAGTTACAATCTGGTTTCCCAACCTCCACACTACAATTACTAATTATAGAGTCAGCATTAAACGAATTGTTTCTTAAAAAAAATTATATTTAGTCTCTTCGTAAAACTATGTCCTTCGTTTATACATTAACTATGTAGAAATTTTATTTGAAATTTATATTTAGGAGATGGCAACGAAATCGAAATTTTATTCATTTGCTCATTATGCTATTTATAAGATAATTAGCAGATAAAATTTTAAGATGTACAACGGATAATTACTTTTTTATATAGTTGATACTTAAATATAACCATGTCTGAAATCATCATTTAAGTACTTTTTAAAATTTTGCTCCTTAAATACGGTTGAGTATTACGAATCAATTAGCATGTATCTGTTCAAAAAATCAGCAACTGCATTTCCAAAGTGGGTTTATCTCTTTCTGGCCTCATTTTCGAGAAGATATATTTGAACCATATTAAAATTTATTAATTTATTTCTTCTCAAGCCAATTTTTTTAATGAAATTTAATATTAACGATTAAAAACTACACAGTTTGTTAGTTGATTACGATCGATTAAAAATCTTTTAAACAGAACTGTATTAAAAATACTTATAACATTTCGATTTTGTTAACATTTTTAATCAGATTGATGAATAATTCAGGAGTTTTTATTCAAAGAACCCTCTCGCCTTCCAGCGCTATACAAATACTTTTGGGCGAAAGGTATCTTTCTGGACTCTTGAAGAGAAAAAGCTCACTTTTGCGTTATATATGAGTAAAACTAGGAAGCTACCCTCGCAGCCAATATGCACTCTATGAAGCACTCTATCAGATTTCACATTTATCTGTCATTTTAAATGACTCCAGTTAGGAAAAGACATGAGCCGAACACTTAACGTCAGACTCAGAGATAATAGAGAGTTTTTGCATACCGTACGTTAGTTACCGTAGGACGTCCGTTAGCTTTTTCTCCCTAGCGCGCATGCTCAGTTTCCTATGAGCATGCGCGCTAGGGAGAAAAAGCTAACGGAATTTTCCTGGTTTACCATCATCAATTTTATCTTATAAACATTATGAATTTTTAACAGTTTATATATCGGTATGCCATCAAAAACTCTCTAATTATAATTCAGTTCATCACGAGTTTTACCTTATAGTTTATATACCATCATGAATTTTTCCTGTAATTTGTTTACCATCATCAATTTTATCTTATAATACCATTATGAATTTTACCTTACAGTTTATATATCATCATGAGTTTTAGCTTATAATTTGTATGCCATCATGAATTTTAGCTTATAATTTGTATACCGTCATGAGTTTTATCTTATTCCATCATGAGTTTTATCTTATAATTTATGTACCCTCATGAGTTTTACCTTATAGTTTATATACCATCAGGAATTTTTTTTATAATTTGTCATCATGAGTTTATCCTATAATTTATATACCACCATGAGTTTTATCTTATAGTTTTCTGAAACAGTTCTTCTGAACATATATAATACCATCTCATGATTAGGCCATCATGAGTGTTATCTTATAGCTTTTAAAGTTTAGAGATTCACAAATAAATATTAAATTAAATTATTTATGTCTTTAAAAATAATGGTTATATATTGCTCTAAAAATAAACTTAAATAAAAATTTATCATTATTATTATATTATTGATAAATCCTCACTAACTGTCGCGGTGTATAAACTCAGTATAATTAAAAACAACGCCTGATATTTAATAAAATAACCAAGACTTTAAGATAAATAAAATCAATAAAATCTTTCATATCTTACAAATAAACAAAATCAATAAAGTCATTCATATACTACTTTCAATTTTAAGAAATTCAATCAACGAATATTACTGAATTCATTTAAATAGTACAACACAAACAAAAAAAGTCTTTTACTGAATAAAATAAAATTGCCTGATATTTTTTGGTTAGCTTTAAGCATATCAAAAGCTATTAAATGACTTTTGAATCAGACACTGAATGTTAAAGAAAACTTTGTAACTTATACATTTTAACATTTTAAATAAGTATCATTTCTTTTTTAGCGTTGCATGAGGCAGATAGAAATATTGCGGGGGAGTTCAACCATCTGCTAAAAAGCGAGTGATTTGAAAACATGGATGTCTGACACTGTTCCCTAAGCCTTTCTATTTTAGGCACCTCTACTGCTCCATCTAAGGAATCCGAGCACGGTTTATGAAATCGAGATTATGTCTGGGGGAGCCCGAGGCAACCTCAATCCTTTCAACAAGATTAAGCTACCCATACTGACAGGGCTTCAATAATCCCTACCCAGACAGCTCATTTAATTCTGCTTTAGTTTTGCCCCGACAAGAAAGAAAGACTCTGATTTTGTACAGGATCGGTATGGCGCTTTCAGCCTACATTACAATCAAACATCTAGATGCTATCTTTGTAAGCATACTGTAGAAACTAAAATTTTGCCAATTATGTGTAAGTTTCAGTCTGTACTATGTATAGAAGTAAACAATTTAAAGTAGTGTAACGAATTTAGTATTTATAATTTTTTAATTAAGTGGTTATATATATATCAGTTCTAAATAAAATTAAATCTTCGAATTTTTATAAGATATTTTTGATCAACTATTATGTCTAATTGTCGAATAAAATCGTGTGTTTATAATATAAATTATTAATATAAGGATATGAATTACTTGGATAGTTAACATTTACAACTTTGGGTTATGAGCTAATAGCTTCAGTCTTCGCCATAATTTCCCTTTTATCTTCTTCTTCGTTGGCGCAACAGCCCATGGTCGGGCAAGGGCATCCTCTTATGGAATACGGTTGTCAACCACAGCACTGTATAGTCATATTAGACCGGGACTTACTGCTTAAAGTAGATTCCAAACCACTACAAAGTAATTATATATCTGTTCTAAATTAAATTAAATCTCCGAATTTTTATAAAATTTTTTTGTTCAAGTATTACATCTAATTGTCGAATAAACTCTTGTGTTTATTATATAAATTATTAATATAAGGATATGAATTAATTGGATAATTTACAAGTTTCGATTATGGATTTGTAGCTAAGGCCTTCGTCAATATGTCACTTTTACTATTGTACTTCTTCTTCATTGACGCAACAGCCCCATAGTGGGCCAAGGCCGTCCACCCAATGGCATATTTCGAGACAGGGGATGCTTTCTTTTTACGGGTAGGGTTGTCAGGTCTATGCCCAACAGTCATATTAGACCGGGATCTACTGTTTAAAGTGGATTCCGAACCACTACAAACATTCATGACACCACCGGCGACTCGAACTCGAAACCATATATATATGGGACTTAATGGCTGAGTGACTAGCGCTCCGGCGCGAGGTGCCATGGATGTTTGTAGTTGGTTCGGTATCCACGTAGGTACCGGTCTAATAGTACTGTAGAGCGTCGGGCATAAGGATGAGAACCTTATCCCCATAAAAAAGAAATCAACGCATGTTTCGAAATCTGCCATTAAGCAGACGGCCTTGGCCCACAATGGGGCTGTTGCGTAAATGAAGAAGAAATAATATTATATTTTCGTCAGGAATTTTTATTCATAACTTTAAATATTCGCAATATAATACATTGCAAAATGAAAGAAAATTAAAACAAACGTAACAATATTAGACAAAATTATACACTTCCATTATGGTAAAATACTCGTCATTTTTATTTTAATTTTTAATAATGTATTGTATCACAAAAAAATGTATTGTATTGTTGCAATGTATTGTATCACAAAATATCACAAAAATTTTTAAAGAATTGAAACCAAATTAGATGTTTATCAATTAAATTTTGACACAAAAGTTATTTAATAAAATAAATTGAAATAACGAATGCTTTTATATTTCTTTCGTTTATTTTATTTGGTACCTAAAGCAAAATAACTAAAAAAAAAAATATTAATTTCAGATTCCTTAGACAAAACTAATTTATAATCATTCATAACAATTATGAAAAAAATAGCATTGATGTCCTCTTTTTAAAAAGAGACACATAAAAATAATATATGCACGTTATTTAATGTATTCCCAGCAGAATATATTGTTATACAAATTAAAACAAAAATGTTTAAATTTGTTTACTTCAGTTTATTGAAAAAAAGGTCAGTTGTGTTTTAATTAAATATATATAATAATAATTGCGTAAAGTGCATCTTGATGATAGAAATATAAATAACTAAAAATTAACATTAATTGAGTTTGAGAAAGAAAAAAAAAGAATTTCGTTTTTTACATCGAATTTGTAATTAAACCATTTTGTGTATAATGAAGAGAAACTAATTCAATTTTCAAAACTAAATACATTAGTTAAATTTTTCAAATTTGTCACATCACGAATATAAATTGAAACTATACAAAGAATTCTTCCTAATTATTTTAATGATTAAAATTAGTTTCATTTGAGAAAAATTAAAATTTTTCCTTGGGAATATATTTTTTTAAAAACGATTTAAAGCGAGTAGAGAAAAATATTAAAATTTAATCAAACTTTATTGGTACATTTTAATACATTTAAATACAATAATATTGATAATTTTATTACATCAATACATCAGTAATAAGATAGTATAAGTGTTCATCTTTGCATTTAAATGCATTGGTTTCCGGACATAACGAAAAAATTAGAATAATTGTGAAATTTCTGTTCATTGAATTTCTCAAAAACATTAATCAAACAGTACATCACTAAATAGACACAAAAAGGCTTATTTTTTGTTTAGAAAAAAAACAAAAAATTTTTTGTTGTTGTTGTTGTTCTAATGCAGCTGGCAAACAGACAGCTTGGTCTTGGATGCCTTAAGGCAAGCGCTGCACAGATGTTACTCACTTTGCATTACCCAGGGGGTGCGTGTAACTTGAAGATAAGCCACGGACGCGGAGTAACAATGCCCCCGCAACGCTCTACGATCCTATTAGGACAGGGACCTACCGTTTAAAGTGGATTCCGAACCACTACAAACATCCATGGCACCGCCGGGACTCGAACCCGAAACCTGTGGTATCGAGCGCCAGAGCGCTAGCCACTCGGCCATTCAGGCCCCAAAAAACAAAAACATATAAAAAAACATAGCAACTGGACATTAAGGAAAAATTAGAATAATTGTGACTGTGAAATTTCTGTTGATTGAATTTGGAAAAAAACATTAACCAAACAGTACTTTACTAAATAGACAGAAAAAAGTCTTATTTTTTTGTATGGAAAAAACCCAAACTGGAAACATAAAAAATATAGCAACTGAGTTCAATGTGAGATCAGCTTCAATATGAAGTTATTAAATAATACATGTCTGCAGCGAATCCCAAACATGCTCAATTATGTTGAATTCTAGAGAACGTCTTATCCTCTTCAGGAAAATAATTCTCCATCAAAGTTCTGTGGTATGCGGGCCTGAATGGCCGAGTGGCTAGCGCTCTGGCGCTCGGTACCACAGGTTTCGGGTTCGAGTCCCGGCGGTGCCATGGATGTTTGTAGTGGTTCGGAATCCACTTTAAATCATAGACCCCAGTCTCAAATGATCGTAGAGCGTTGCGGGAGAATTGTTTCTCCGCGTCCGTGGTTTATCTTCAAGTTACACGCGCCCCCTGGGTAATGTAAAGTGAGTAACGTCTATGCAGCATCCATGACATAGCTGTCTAAGTGTTTGCCAGCTGCATTAGAAAGAAAAAAAAAAGTTCTGTGGTATGTAATATTATCATCTTGTAGCATGCATAAGTCTCCATTTTCAACATCCTAAGGACGAATAATTGCATCAAAAATGCCGTTTCTATATAATTAAACAGTAACGGTGCCTCTTGAGACGGTATACAGATCAATAAAACCATCCAAAGAGATATCTACAAACACACATGAATTGTACTCAACAACTTTCATGGATATAATACATAATAATGGATTCCCAACTTACAACAATCTTTTTAGACTTACATCGACTTGCACTCCAATTGATTTTTGGAAATATACGATAATTATTTACTGACAAACTCGAACCTAATATACTAAAACATTTATTAAATTTATCTAACAATTCGTATTAAATTATTACCCGTAAAATTATGAGTATTGTTCTGAGGAGCTGGGCTTTTCATGTCTAGGACGACTTTAACGTTCCTTATTGGTTGATTTTTAAAAAAAATTTATTTCACGAGCTATTGGTTAATTTTAAATTTCTTTCACGATCTATTCACTTATTGGTTCATTTAAATTTCTTTCACAGGCTATTTTATACATAATATTTTTAATTTCGTTCACAATTCTTTTTATACATAATATTTTAAATTTCTTCCGCTAGCCAATAATTAAAAAATTAAATAATGTAAATTTGTTCTAAAAGATCGTCTGGTGAAAGCAGATGCAATTTTATTTCACAGTGAAAATAAGATTTTTCAAGAAAACAAAATAATTTGGAATCCAAAGGTTTTTTATTTTTAAGATATGCTGCAATGCGTTTTCTACGTACATTAAATTTTAAACTTTATCGGTAGCCGGGATATCTGCCCAGCCGATGATATTCTTTTCTTTACTTTTCATTGAATTATATTACTTATTATTGTTACATATAAAGAAATGGACTATATATATCTATATATATATATATATATATACAGAGAGAGAGAGAGTTAGATAAATAGATAATTTTCAAAAGGTTTTTTCATGTGTGCGTCGATGCATTAACAAGTTTGTGAATCTCTGTTTCAAAACTTTTTGTGGATATAACTGCTTTCGAAAATTTAAGTAACGGATTTTTGTTTTTCAGAGAAAAAAATAGGTGAAATCGGGCAATTTTTAACTGAGGATTGAATTGTTCGAAATATTTTTAACTCAGAAACTCACATTCCCATGCCAGTGCGATTTCTATAATTATCCAAGATTTATAATTATCCTAGATACGTATCAAGATATATCCCTTCTATAATTATACTAGATACGTATCCAAGATATATCCATTCTATAATTATCCAAGATATATCCATTCTATAATTATACTAGATACGTATCCAAGATATATCCCTTCTATAATTATACTAGATACGTATCCAAGATATATCCATTCTATAATTATCCAAGATATATCCATTCTATAATTAACCTAGATACTTATCCAAGATTTATAATTATCCTAGATACTTATCCAAGATTTATAATTATTCTAGATACTTATCCAAGATTTATAATTATCCTAGATACTTATCCAAGATTTATAATTATTCTAGATACTTATCCAAGATTTATAATTATCCTAGATACTTATCCAAGATTTATAATTATCCTAGATACTTATCCAAGATATATCCATTCTAAAATTATCCAAGATTTATAATTATCCTAGGTACTTAACCAAGATAAATCCATTCTATAAATATCGAAGATTTATAATTATCCTATACTTTTCCAAGATATATCTATTCTATAATTATCCAAGATTTATAATTATCTTAGATACCTATCCAAGATATATCCAATCTATAATTATCCTAGTTACTTATCCAACTTATCCAAGATATATCCATGCTATAATTATCCTATATTTATAATTATCCTATATTTATAATTATCCTAGATACTTATCCAAGATTTATAATTATCCTTGATACTTATCCAAGATTTATAATTATCCTAGATACTTATCCAAGATATATCCATTCTAAAATTATCCAAGATTTATAATTATCCTAGGTACTTAACCAAGATAAATCCATTGTATAAATATCGATGATTTATAATTATCCTATACTTTTCCAAGATATATCTATTCTATAATTATCCAAGATTTATAATTATCTTAGATACCTATCCAAGATATATTCATTCTATAATTATTCAAGGCTTGTACAATTACCACTTTTAATAGACATTGCTCTAACAATCCTTCTTCGTCCATTTCCATAGACTCTTTCTAATCTTCCATTCTTGTAAATATCGTTGACTAACAGCTCCACTTCTCAAATATTTAACCAGTTTTTTCGCATGTACAATCATTATCGGCGCTCGTGGCTGCTTGTCTTTCACGAATTCGATCTTTTACTGTAATTGCTTTCCAAAGAATTCGACTGCTTAGTTTTCAGACACTTCATTACAGAAACTATGCCGTCCTTGTATTTTGTTGGTTCGCTTTGAATCAGGATTCGCCAATTGTAACTGGTGTGCAATTTATCATCAAGATTCAAGACAATGCAGAACAGCAAAATTAAATCAAAGATAGCAGACGTAATAGATAACATCAGAGTTGAGAGATTCATATTTTTATTTAAAACAAAATCTCAAACTGACAGCATTGTAGAAAGCTTAACAGAGATTTCATCAGAAATTTTTTAATATATCCGTTTTGTTCTGGTAAAACTATACTATAGCCTAAACACATATTATTTTCACATTAAATTAGTTATATTATGAATGCATTTCCTGTTTAAGACTAAAAACTCAAGATTTTCTGTAATTTTCAAAATAAAAACAAAGAACCTAAGGCTTCAAATAACAACTGAAGATTGGGCATTGGCAGCCCTGTACTATTCTGGTGAATCATAAAAAATAATAGTTTATTTTGTCTATGTATTGCACAAATATGTCCCTTCGATTAAAAGGAGTCATTGACACAACAACTATAATTAGTGTGCAATCTATAACCACGATTCAAAACAACACAGAACAGTAACATTAAATCAAAGAAAGCAGAAAGCAGACGTAATAGATAACATCAGAGTTGAGAGATTCATATTTTTAATTAAAACTAAAATCAAACTGACAGTATTGTAGAAAATTTAACTGACACTTCATCAAAGAATTTTTAATCAAATTGTTTTGTTCTTGTAAAATTGTAACATAGTCTAAATGCGTATTATTTTCACGTTAGATTAATTATTCTATGAATGTATTTTCTCTATAAAACTCAAAACTCAAGTTTTTCTGTAATTTTCAAATAAAAACAAAGAACCCAAGGCTTCAAATAAAAACTGAAGATCTTGTGGGGAGAACACAAGCATTGTCAGCATTGTCAGTATTGTCAGCATTGTACTATGCTGGTGAGTTATATAAAATAATAGTTTATTTTGTCTATGTGTACAATATATATCTATACGTGACAGGTCGGCCTGATGGTCAATTGGCTAATGCTCATGCCTTTGGTACCACATGTTTCAGGTTCGAATGCTGGTGGTAGCATGCATGTTTGTTAGGGGTTCGGAATCCACGTTAAACTGTAGGTAACGGTCTAATTAACCCGAAGTGTTAAAAGAAGGACAAACCAAACCAAATGCATTCTTGGAATAAAATAGGGCATGAAATAAATGTACACTTAAAACACTTTAGTTTATTTTTTATGTGTTGTTAAATGTTATTCATGTTTCACAAAGTGCATTCTACTACAAAACGCACCAGGTCTTCATTAATTCATCTAAAATGCATTGCTGTTCTGCTCTTAAGTGACTTAATTATCTACATTCTCTAGTACATGAAACATTTTAAAGACATCATAACTAAAGGTAACAAAGATTCAGACATCAATGTATTCGCTTAAAGTTTGTATACAATAAATTTGTGGAACAAATCTTGTGCCGTCGGGATCTAAATACTTCCACTTTAATTATGACCGCCCTATACATTAAGCAAACTACTTTATTGATCTGAGCACTATCATGTAAGATACCTACAGTATTTCGTAAACTACATTACTGTAATCATATACCTCTTTCCTATCTTCCTCTTCGAAGCAATCAAGATTTGAGGGATTATCATCAACTAGTCAATTAAATAGTAGGTAATATTAATGGACGGTTTGCATTGGTGAGGAGCGAGAGTTAAATGTATCGAGTAGTTAAATCTATTTGATACTGTGAGAGAATAGGAGTTTTATATTATTGAGAAGAAATTTTATAAAGTAGGTAATATATAGTAGGTAATATTAATGGACAGTTTGCATTGTTGAATAGTTAGAGTTAAATGTATTGAGTGACTAAATATATTTGATATTGTGAGAGAACCGGAGTTTTATATTATTAAGAAGAAAACTACTTTTACGGGCTTACAAAATCAAATTATAACATTTCTAGAAATTATTTTTAAATTATGAGAAAATTTTTATTATTTTAAAAATGATTTATTTTTATCTTTTCAAAAGGTTTAAATGCAATATAATGTGTGAATAAATAAAGAAAATAAATAATACAGGAACTAACTTTGATATTTACATTACTTTTTCTGCAGTTACCGGAATGAGTAACTTTTATTTTAGTTTATAATATAAAAATTAATCGACTAATAAGTAATAAAAACTAGTTAGACACTTTGCTTAATTTTTATGTAAATTAAATGTCTCTAAAACTTAATATAACTTAAAAGAAATTTCTGTAAGTGAAATATCTCATCAAATTGGTATATTTATAACTTCATATTTTGCTAAACTGGGTACTATTTAAATTTATTCAGGAAGTGAGAATAAAAAGTTTTTAACTGGATTTTCATATTTTTAATTTAAAATGGTTTAATATTTAAAACAATATAAAATATTAGTGTTGATTTTTTCTAATTTTGATTTTGTTTAAGGTCTTTATAAATCAGACATCTTTTAAAATTTATAACAAATAAATTGAAAAAAAAAATCCTTTGGGGGAAACACAAAAATCACAAATAAATATTAAGTTTAAAAGTATCTTATGTATACAGGTGTAGATATACAGTATACAGATATGTATATTGATATAGGTATACAGATACATATATGTGTAAAGAATCTTATGTATACGATTATTGTATATCTAGATATGTAAATAGATATAATTTCAAATGTTTTAAACAAAATATTATTTTAATAATATGGTTAGAAATTTTATTACTTTTAGTTAAAATGTGGTCAATAAAAAAAATATCATAAATTTTGTAATTTTATATCAGAAAATGAATCTTCTTTCTTTTGAAAAATGTAACTCTTAATATTACGCCCTAAATCATTTCAGTTATTAAGCTTGACTTGTTTCTATTGAGATAAATCTCTCGTGTTTCATTTTGGTTAAAAATTATAATAAGATTTAAATGCGCGTTGAAACTTTTCTTTGCTTGTTTCATTTGAGTTCATCAATAAATTCAATTAAGCATCAGGAAGGGGAAGTAATTACTTAAGACTGCTAGAACTTATTATGAAGTATATGTTGCTTTGTAATATTTTCGCTTTATTGAGGTTTTTTCTGATCTTAAAATTGCATTGGTTTAATATAGTTGACAATATACTTTTGGATTATTCTTATTGAGAAATCAAGATTAGTTTAATAATCTTAAATTTTTTTAAAATTTCTTTCTTTCTAAGCCATTTGATCCTTTATGAATAGTTTTTAAGTAAAAACTTAAAATCTAATGTTTCCAAAAACACAAACTTTTTTAAAACACAGGTGTGTTTTTTTTTTTTTTTTTTTTTTTTTTTTTTTTTTTTTTTTTTGTTATTTAAATAAAACCTTTGTAAGAAACAAAATTTGATCAGTTTTATGAATTAATAGCTTTATTTTTGTTCAATTTCTGGAATTATTACAATTTGTTTGGTGCAACTTAGCCATAACTGGCTCTTATATCATAAAACAACACCAACCGAATAACCACAAGTGCATAAAACATAAATCAAGTTTCTGTATAGGTTAGAAATAATTAAAGATTAGTAAATTGTTTTTACTAATTTTTAAATATAAATTAATATAATTTTTTTTATATTTTATCAACGTTAGTAAAATATTAAGCAATGTATAAACGTTTATATATTTTAAAACAGCTATGGATAAAATAATCCATAAAATAATAAGCACTGATTTGCTAAATAGCATTTCTAAACTACTTAACTTATATACTTAAGACTTCATAATGCCTAATAATAATAGTAAATTATAGTTAGCTGGAAATTAACAAATGTGCATTAAAAAAGTTTATATCAGTTTAAGCCTACCTATAATGAGATCATTTGAATCATTATTTTTTCCATTTTCATCGCAGGCCTTCACTTCCATATTGGCCAACTTTATCTTTATTTCTTCCTTTGCTCACTCTATTTGCATAATTTATAATTTATATTTTTTTATATTCTATCAGAATGGGTAAAATATTAAGCAATATATATATATTGTATTTTTTAACAGCTAAGGATAAAGTAATCCGTAAAATACTAAGCATTGATTTGCTTATTATTTAGTTAATCACTAATAGTTAAGTTAATTCATTAATAACTTATCACTATTAGTTAATAGTCATTTAACTAATCACTATCAGTTAATAGTCATTTAACTAATTACTATTAGTCAATAGTCATTTAACTAATCAGTATTAGTTAATAGTCATTTAACTAATCACTGTTAGTTAATAGTCATTTAACTAACCACTATCAGTTAATATTTAAATTTAGAAATGCTATATATCTAAATATCATTTCTAAACTTTCTGTTAATATATACTTAAGACTTCATAATACCTAATAATAATAGTAAATTACTCCAGTTTAAGCCTACCTATAATGAGATCCTTTGAATCATTATTTTTTCCATTTTCACCAAAACCCATCACTTCTATATGGCCAACTTTACCCTTACTTCTTCCTTTGCTCAATCTATTTGCATACATTTCTACTTTATTTCACCTATTCTACTTAACTGAAAACCATCTGAAGGAACATTTCTGTTTGATCACACCCAACTATTTCCTTTAATAGTTCCACCTACTTCTCTATTTACTGGAAAAGCAAAGTTTTTATGCCTCAAATTGCTGGGGGAAGTAGTTTTCCCATCTCCAAATTAGAAGAAAGGCTGTGCCAGACATTCCGATTACCTTTTCCGGATATGGGAATCAGCACTTCTGGAGAACTCGAAACCCTAAACTTCTCCGGGAACCTAATAAGATTATTAGCATTTGAAGGGTCGCAGAATGGGTGATTGCAAACATGAGATCGGCAGCTCAGCAGTTAGGCGAGCACATAGCCTGAAGGCGAGCTGCAAATTGTTTCAAATGGACTATTTGGACCAGAGCTTTTAATTACATCTGACAACATACCACGATCTCATCAGCAAAGCTCCCTTGATAGTCACCGACACGTTTCTGGCCGTCAAACGGACATGGCATCTCGTGGTTTCCGACAAACTCTCTTGATATCGACAGGATGTGCTGAAAATTATTGAGGATTTATACGGTGGGTGAACGCAAACCATTTGAGAGGAATTACTGTAGTATAACTTGTTTAAATTAAGTTAAGGTTACCGGTTGATTGGGTAGGTTGTTCAAAATTATCTGTTAACCGTAGGATAAGTTCAAAATTATTCTATTTTGAAGGTTTGTAATGATTGTAAATTTTAAACCAGATCTATTGAATCAATATATATGTAACTTTATAAAAGTTAGGTTAACATCATTATTGAATGAATATACTTTTTCAAAATTTATTTGTTATGATCAATTTGCATTTTAATACGGAGATTATTAAAAACAATATATACGTAAGGGAAAAGGAATATAAGGATATAAGGATACGTAAAAATAAAGGAATATAAGGATACGTAAGGTACTATATACGTGAGGGAAGGGATATATACGCAAATTAAAAAAAATGTGATTCACATAAAATCTGACTTGATTCGGTCATTTTAATAGTCTGATAAGTAATTTATATTAATAGTTATAGTAATAGTATAGTAATTTATTAGAATTCACTGCTGTATGTCACCTGGGTGGAAATTAAAATTAAACATTAAATTTTGCATTTATGTTTTTTAAGTCTGTTTGTTGAAGTTGTTTAATGCAAGAAAGAATCTTATTTACTTGAATCTATCGAGATAAAACAATTTTTATTGATAACCATTCAGTTTCTTTTTTTTAAATATAAAAAAAAAAAACAATTCAGTTTCTTTTTTTTTACTATGAACAGTCATTGAAGAGCTTAGATATGAGGGCACTTTCGCATTTGCAAGTCGTATTCGAGAAAAATCGAAAAATAACCAATATGAAATAATCGTTGAAAGTTTTCCTAGACACGAAAATCTCAATTCCTCAAAACAATACCCATAACTTTATGGGTAAGTCCTTGAAGACTGTAGATGTGAGGGCATTTTCGTATTTGCATATCGTATGAGAGAGAAACCGAAAAATTAGGCGATAAGAAACGTTGAAAGTCGTCCTAAAAATACCCAGACCCAGCTCCTCAAAACAATACCCGTAATTTTATGGGTAATAATTTGATACGAATTATTAGATACATTTATTAAGTGTTTTAGAAGATTCCTTTTAGGATAAGTGATCAAAATAGTTTAGAGATCCTGCTCTAACTAACTTGTAAAATCACAATCATTGCTCCGAAAATAATAATGGTGAATAGTTATCATTACTTTTGCATTTGTTTGTCATATCAGAGAAAACCGAAAATTAACCAATAAAAAGCATTGAAATTCGTCCTAGACACGAAAAATCCTACTCCTCAAAATAATACCCATAATTTTATTGGTAATAATTTGATACGAATTATTAGATATTTAATAATTGCTTTTAGGGGTACATGTTCAAGGAGTTCACTGTTCTAACTAGCTTATGAAAGCACGCGGATTCGTTCCGCCCTTGATACTTGCTACAGTCACTGCTCGAAAATAATAATAATGAATAGTTATTATTATTTTCGAAGTAGTTATTAACATTAGTTTCGATCAACGGTCGAACCGTCTACCTACCGAATCCAGCATGCCAGACCAGTTTTATCTAGCAGTCTGCCAGTTTATTTGTATACCCAGTTTTCTCCAATATGCCAAGCAGTTATCGTTAAAAGCCTTCCTTGAAGATATTGATTTCTTCTAACATCATTCTAAGGGCCATTCCCGAAATAGCTCTACCCTCTTAAATATATTAATACCCCAAGGTATCAGCAACGTTCACATTGATCTCAGGTTTGATTTGTCGCTCTACGGTCATTTTGTGCACACTTTAAGCCAATTATACCGGGACCTACAATTTAACGTGGATTACGAACCACTAACAAGCATCCATGTCACTGCCAGGATTTCAAACCTGAAGCCTGTGGTACCAACGGCCCGAGCGTTAGCCGATTGGCTATCAGTAGATGTGGATCTTCCTCCCTTTCCCAACAGCTGATCTACCGTAGTATGTATTAACCAGAAGTAAAATTTAAATTCTAAATAAATTTCAGTCATGAACTCTACTCATTATTACGAGCACAAAATGATAATCTACACAAAATGTTAATTTGAATTAAAATTGTGCTAGAAAATAATTAATGCACCCTTCCCGAGAATTAAGAAAGATTATACACTTTAGCGCTAATGTACAAAATAACGAATGAAGAGATGTAATGTTTATCAGTTAAACATTTCATTCGTTACATTTCGCTTAAACAATGCTTGATTATTATAAAGTATCAAGACTTTGGGGATATTTCTTACAAACATGAAATATTCATTTACATTAAAAGCCATTCCAGATCAAAGAAATGTTAGAAAAGGGTTTATGCATGTACTGTTACTGCTAACATCAAAATATCCTTATGCATAAATTATTGACTTGCAAAGATTTTTCAACAATTCCCTCCGTGACATAATACTGATCAAAATTCAAGTTATTAAATTCTACATTTATTGTTGTTATTTCCTATCCCGCTTGGTAGACAGCAACATCTAGACCAAGTCCATGAACCCGTGTGTAGTCATGGAAGAGAGGGCAAAAAATAATTATTATATTTAGTATAATAAATAAAATTTCATATTTGTATACTGTATCTTTGTATCTTATAATCAATGTCTTGCAGTGGGGACGGACATCCCATGAGTAATCTATTCATGGACGCAGGGAAAGGAACAGCGTCTGTTGTGATGGAGCATCAGTAGGTAGAAGTCTGACTTGGCTGCATGTCGCTCAATGAAGAGAGCAGTGCCTTACAGGAGGACTTTAAGGGAAAACTACCCCATACTTGTGTATCGTACGGGATTGTGTATCGTACGGGAGAAAGGTAGAAGTCTGCCTTGGCCCCGCGACGCTGAAGAAGGAGGGCAGTGCCTTCTGGGAGGACTTGTAGCGGGAACTGCCTCGCATTTGCGTATCGTATGGGAGAAAATCCGGAAAACTTCCACCAGGTAGTCCGACTAACATGGCAAGATGCTGAACTTCACAAACGTCATCGAGTCTCCTCGGTTTTTGAAACAGTGTCTACAACAAAGCCGCCATTAGATTGAACCTCAGCTCTAATACTCACCAGTAGGGCATGTTGACACTGAGCTACGAGTCGGGCATTTAAATTTCTTTTACTTTAAAATTTAAATTTAAATTTCTAATACATTTAAATTTCTTTCACATTAGAATTTAAATTTCTAATACATTTAAATTTCTTTTACATTAGAATTTAAATTTCTAATACATTTAAATTTCTTTTACATTAGAATTTAAATTTCTGATACATTTAAATTTCATTTACATTAAAATTAAAATTTCTAATACATTTAAATATATTTTATAATAGAATTAAAACTTAAATTTCTAATACATTTAAATTTCTTTTACATTAGAATTTAAATTTCTTTTACACCAGAATTTAAATTTCTTTTACACTAGAATTTAAATTTCTAATACATTTAAATTTCTTTCACATTGGAATTCAAATTTATAATGCATTTAAATTTCTTTTACATTAGAGTTTAAATTTCTAATACAAAAGTTAAACCTTTGTTCGTATCTATTAAATGCATATTCATTTCGAAATTACTTTAAAAATGAACTACTTTTAAATAATATTTTATCTTTTTCTGAGGAAAATTAATAATTTATTTTATAGCATAATAAATATTAATGTACTCAAATATTGTTAATATTTTTTAATAGAATTTATCTTAATTAAGCTGAATGCGAATCTACATTAAAATACTACATGGCAAGAATTCGCATCCACATTGTCTCTTCGCAGGAATTCTTTCCCCATGAACAACTCTGAACGGTTCATTTTACGGCACTTAAAACCTGCTTCAAGTTTCAGTCTGCTGAATAAATCGTTGTTTCACCTTCTTTATTAGAAACACGAAACATTCATTTACGCTAAATGCAAATTCATATCCAAATTACGCTAGAAAAGATTTAATGCACCTAGACACTTTCATGAATAATGTTCTATCGCATGTCGTCAGCTCACCTTTTATGCAGAACAGCTAAAAGTTCATTTTACAGCAGATGAAACACCAAACTATTTAAATGTGGGTTTATTAAATTCTTTGGACAGCATTATCATAAACATGAAGCCTCCACTTACATTGAATACGCATGCTAATCGAAATAATACAAAAAAAAAAAAAAAAATCAATTCGCAATTATTGCATTTTCTTTCTCGATATTTCCTTTCTTATAACTTTTTGTAACATTTAAAAATACTTCATATTTAATTTAATTTTTATATAAATTTTTTTGTAAATTTTTTTTTAAACATTTAACATTAAATATTGTTTCATCCGTTGTAAAATGAAATATTTTAATATATTATTTGCTCGTTAACTAACTAACTCCCTGGCACTTCAATTCGTGTTGAAATATGGCTATCTGCCTGCTGGCAGATTGGAAATAGGAAATGTTTTCTTTTTACAGGGTTGGGTTGTTAGTCCTACGTCCAAAGCTCTACAGTCAGACTCTACGCATATTAGACTATTGGACCAGCTCTACGCATAATAGACCGGGACGTACAATTTAAAGTGAATTTCGAACCACTATAAGCATCCATGGCACCGCCGCAACTGGAAACCTAAACCTATGGCACCGCGCGCTAGTCACTCGGCCATCACTTCGTCACTTAGCACAATCAGCGACATTTTCCTTAATGACAGTTCTTTTTTATAGACAATGTCAACTGAGTATGAAACAGCTTTACAGCAAGCACTTAAAGAGCTGCGAAGATGACACAGCTTATAATAAATGTAAGCTTATTATCTTTCTGTAACGCATCATTATAAACATGACACATTTCTTTATACTAATGAATCCTTTCTTTACATTGAATACTAATCTAAAACTTAGTAATACTCTTGCAAATATATATGCGGCTTGATGGTCAATTGGCTAGCGCTCTGGTCTCTGGTACGACAGGCTTCATGATCGTATCCTGGAGGTAGCATGGATATCTGTTAGTGGTTCGGAATCCACGTTAAACTATAGATCCCGATCTAGTTAGCACAAAGTATGCAAAAAATGACCGTAGAGCGACAACCCAAACCAAACCTAGTTTCTCGAAAACATTCTTTGGGCACTATTACTGTTTGGCACATTTCGCGTGAATAAAAGAAGAAAAAAAGCAATCAGAAAAAATAGTTGTTTATATTGAAAGCTGTCTTTGAGCTGGAAAACTGGCAAGAAAAGAGTAACTATATTTAATTTATATCTGAACACATATTTCTTTGGAATACCACAGCGGCCTGATGGCCAATTGACCAACGCTCTGGACTTTGGTACCACAGGCTTCAGGATCGCATCCTGGCGGTGGCATGGATGCATGTGAGTGGTTCAGAATCCACGTTAAACTGTAGGTCTCTGTCTAATTCGCCTAAAGTGTGCAAAAACCATGACCTTAGAGAGTCAAACCAAACCAAACCAAACACAAAAACATATTCATATGAATATTTTACCATAAACAGCAACATGTTATTCCACAATTTCTCTCTCTCAATAATATATACAATGAATAAAACGAAGATTAAAATTCATATCATTGAATTATTTGTCTCCGTTCTTTTATTTTTAATACAAAAACGAAACTCTTTGGCTTTTGGTAACACAGGCATCCTGGTGGTGGTATGGATGTTTGTTAGTGGTTCGGAATCCACGTTAAACTGTAGGTCCCGGTCTAATGAGACCAAAGTGTGCAAAAAAATTATCGTACAGCATCAAACCAAACCCAAAAATATATTCATATGAATATTTTACCGTAAACAGCAACATGTTATTCCACAATTTCTTTCTCACAGGCAATTCTCAACAATATATTCGATGAATAAAACGACGGTTAAAATTCATATCATTGAATTATTTTTTATTTTTAATACAAAAACGAAACTTTTATTCCAACTTTTGTATTACCGCTAATGAGACCAAAGTGTGCAAAAAAACGATCGTACAGCATCAAACCAAATCCAAAAAAAAATTGAAGCAATTCTCAACAATATATTCGATGAATAAAACACATCAAGACATTTTGGTGAGCAACTCTACGTCCTTTTTTTTAGGGTGAGATGTGAGGTTGCAGCAGTCTAAGCATGAAGCACTTATTTGTGTCTAATGAATCCTATCATTACATTGAATACTAATCCAAAGCTAAGTAATACTCTTCCAAAAATATACGCGGCTTGATGGCCAATTGGCTATCTCTTTGGCTTTTGGTACCACAGGCTCGGTATGGCGGTCGTATGGATGTTTGTTAGTGGTTAGCAATCCACGTTAAACTGTAGGTCATTGTCAAATTAGCATAAAGTGTGCAAAAAAAAAAATGATCGTACAGCATCAAAAAAATCCAAAAATATATTCATATGATTGTGTTGTTGTTGTTGTTGTTGTTTCTTATCCCACTTGGCTGGCCAAGCCCACGAGCCCATATGGACTCATGATTGAAGGGGAAGGAAGCAGCTTCTGTTGTGATGGAGCACCCGTAGGTAGAAGCCTGACTTTTGCTCCGTGACGCTCTTGCAGTCATAGAAGACCGGGACCTACGGCTTAAAGTGGATTCCGAACCACTACAAACATCCATGGCACCGCCGGGATTCGAACCCGAAACCTGTGGCACCGAGCGCCAGAGCGCTAGACACTCGGCCATTCAGGTCCCAAATTTGCCAACGGCACGCAGTGTTCCCAGGTGGTCACCCACCCAAGTACTGACCGCGCCCAATGATGCTTAACTTCGGTGATCTAACGAGAACCGGTATATTCAGCAGGGTACGGCCGTTGGCCATATGATTGTTTTACCAGAAACAGCAACATGTTATTCCACACTTTCTTTCTCATAGACAACTTTCAACAATATACAAGCTGAATAAAACGAAGATTAAAATTCAAATCATTGAATTATTTTTTATTTTTAATACAAAAACAAAAGTTTTATTCCAACTTCTGTATTACCGCAGAAGAATTGAAGCACATCAGGACATTTCGGTGAGCAACTCTGTGTGCTTGATCGTCAATTTACGCCTGTGTTTCCACATTCAGTGATTTAGTATTCAAATTCTCGCAATCAAATGCAAAAGATAAAGGAGGTAAAAAAAAAAAAAAAAAAAAAAATCATCAAGTGAAATTGGAAGGTGAAACGTACCGTAAACTTCCAGCCATTCTGAAAAATAGAGCGAAGTCTAAGATGCCATTCCATACTCATAAAAGGGATAAATTAAACGATAGGGGTATTTTACAACTTTCCTTTCCTTTCCTTTCATACTTTCCTTTTTTATTTTTATCGGGTATCATTTCCCCTCTTTTCTTTCCTTTTTTTCTGTCAAGGAAAAAAGCAAGGAGTTTTTTTTTAGGATAAGATGTGAGGTTGAAGCTTGTGATAAGATTCCTCCTTTCTGCCTTTTTTTTTTCGAAAGAAGTTTGTCCCGATGTTTTATATATATATATTGCGCTGTAAAAAAAGAACAAGTATCTGACTTTTTTATATTCTTTATGTGCAGTATGACAATTTATATATGCTAATGTAAATTGGAAGCAATATTAGAAATTGCATTCTGTTGTCTATAAATGCGGATGTATAGGCGCGTCAATTTTGTGTTGTTTTTCTTTTTGATCACATCCGTTTCGCTTATTTTCAAGAAAAGTTACACAATTTAAATTCCGATTTGTATTTTATTTGATAAATTGGAAGATTTTGAGTTGACTTATAAACAAACAAACAAACAAAAAAAACATTAAATAATTGTCGATTTAACCATTAAATTGCTTTATTTGATAATTTCAGTTGAACTAATTTTCTTTCCACTCTCCAGTAAAATTTGAAGTTTGACTTCTGTCATTTTTCTTGCAAATGTCGATTTGAAAATTGTTTATCGGTATCATGAATGACAATATCTGATTAACATTTTTAATACATCAAATTATAGAAAACGAAATTATACTAATTATACTTATCTTTGCTTTCTTGCTGTGAATACACAGTAACGAATTCATTAAGACAATGAAATTATAAGAAAAATTTTCTACTTTTCTTGAATGAATTTTACTAAAATTGGATTTCCTTAAGAAATTCAAATAATATGAAATAAACTAATAGCGTGTTTTTGTAACCAGTTAGTGTGGTACTAAAGCCAAGTTTAAAAACTTCTCTCTTATATCAGCTGGGTTTTTATTTGTTGAGACTTTAGCGTCTCTGTAACGGTTTTTCAATCGAGTAGTTCCTTCTACGGCGCCAGATGGCCGAGTGAGACTAGCGCTCTGGCGCTCAGTGCCACAGGTTTCGGTTTCGAGTCCTGGCGGTGCCATGTATGTTTGTAGTGGTTCGGAATACACTTTAAGCCGTAGAACAGTGGGCGAATGGCTGATAACTCTATCCCGTATAAAGAAAACGTCTCTCGTCTCGAAGTCTACCCAGTAGGCAGACGGCCTTAGCCCACCATGGGGCAGTTACTTCGACAGATGCATGAATATAAATTATATTATCTTACGCCCTGATTACAGGAACATGGGCGTTAATATATTTTATACAATTATCCTTAAAGATTTTTTAAGAAAAACTAAAAATCGAAATCGAAAAAAAAATTTCGAATTATCAAATAAAAAAAAAAAAAAAAATAAAAAAAAATGCTAATTAAGAATACGGATTTAGTTCACCGCAATATCACAACTTGTAACTTTGAAAATCTGGAGATAATAGTATGGATAATAATTCTTATTATCCATACTATATATTATTATTCTTACCGATTATCCATATTATATATTATTATTCTTAACGATTATCCATACTATTCCACAATAAATGATTCACTAAATTTTCAAGACGTTATATATATTCCGAAATATGTCTACAGAAAAACTTTCATTCATACACATATTTTACAGTTGTATTCTTTAGTAAATTTCGAAAAGCATATAATAACATTCAAACTGTATAGAAGATGCAGTTTATACATAGATTAAACAGGAGATACATATATTAAACTCTTAACTTTATTTACACTTGAAGCCCTTCCTATTTCTATTTTATTATACTATAATAAGTAATTTATACTTACTGTCGAGTTCTTATTTTTACATTTGTGTTTTTACCTAAATAATTTATTAATTATCAAGGGATAGTATAGTACGCTGGTTGATGTCTGCATGATTTCAAATAATAATTAACTTTATAGACAGATTGTTTCTGATCATAAATTCTAAGAAAAAAAAAAAAAAAAAAAAATAGTTTTTTTCCTTTTAATCATCATAAAAGAAGTTCTGCCTTATAAAGCAAAAGAGTTTGCTATAATCTATCTTTTTTTTCTTTCTAAGTTCTCATACATTCGTCACATGTTAATGTATTTGCGGAAATACATTATAAACTGTAGCACTGAACAGAAAAATTTTCTTTTAAAGAGATCAAAGATGCGAATATCCTTTGGGAGTCTCTAATTTTATCTTTAGCCCATAGGGATTCAAGATAAGATTTTAACAAAAAAAAAAACTGCTCACACTTTTCTTAATTTTGCTACACTATTTCTTTTTAACTGACGAATCCAAAAAGTTATTTTTGATGTCATTTGACTCTTCAAATATATCTTAAATCTGTATGTCTCAAACTATGAAAAGACCCCAGAGGACAGTAGGAACTTATTTGAAGGGAAGTGAAGAGCGTTTCTTAAAAACAAATAATAATAATGTGTCCGAAATAAAAAAAGGAAAATATTAAAAAATAAAATGTAAAGTTCTTTTCCAGTAGGGTAGATAGATGTATTTCAGAAACTAAAAGTGAAGAAACTTCAACATAAACGTCAAAATTCAACAATACATACATTGATTAATTACCATACCGAATCACACTTTCCAAACACCAAATGTGAATCTTTAAAATGAATACAACCATCAGCATGCCTTCACGATCCCACGGAACTTCGATCTCTTTTCTACCAACTCCAGACTAAACTTCTATTTTAAATTTTTTGCTATTCTAAACATTTTTTAAGTTACCATCAGGCAAAAGATAATCTAAAAGCTAATCCCACACACTGGAACCCACAAATATCCTCAAAATTATAGAAGGAAACAAATGTTTTTTTTTAAATAGTTAAGTTCAAACATTTGAGAAGTACGTAATATAATTTTTTTTTTTTTAAAATAACATAAATAAGAAAAAAAAAACGAATTTATCTCATTTATGATACTTTATTAAAGTAAAAACGTATTTGAAGGGAAGTGTGAAGCGTTTCTTAAAGATAAACAATAATAATATGTCTGAAATAAAGAGGAACTTAGAAAAAATTAAAATGTAAAAATCTTTTCCAGTAGTGTAGACAGACGTATTTCAGTGACTAAAAGTGAGGAAACTACAACACAAACTTTAAAATTCAACAACATATTTATGGATGCTTAATTACCATACTGACTCACACTTTCCAAACACCAGTGATGGATCTTTAAAATGAATACAACCATCAGCATACCTTCACGATCCCACGGAACTTCGATCTCTTTCCCACCAACTCCAGACTAAACTTCTATTTTTAATTATTTGCTATTCTAAAAATTTTTTAAGTTGCCATTAAGAAAAGTTAATCTAACAGCAAATCTAATTTATTTCCCTACACTGGAACCCACAAATACTTCCGTAAATACCCTCTAAAATTATAGAAGGAGGCAAAGGTCTTTTCTTTGAAAATTAATTAAAATTTTAATTAATTAAAATTAATGCTCAAATGTCTGAAATTTACTATTAAATATTAAAGTTCAAACATTTGAGCATTAATAAGAAATCTAGAGAAATAGTATAAAAATTTCTAAAAATAACATAAGTAAGAAAAAAACGAATTTATCTCATTTATGATACTTTATAAAAATAAAAACATATTTGAAGGAAAGTGTGAAGCGTTTCTTAAAAATAAGCAATAATACGTTCGAAATAAAAAAGAAAATAGTAAAAATTAAAATCATTTTCAGTAAAGTAGATGTATTTCAGAAACTAAAAGTGAGGAAACTTCAACAACGTCAAAATTCAACAACACATTTATTGATGTTTAATTACCATATCGACTCATACTTTCCAAGCACCAGTGATGAATCTTTAAAAAGAATACAACCATCAACATTCTTTCACGATCCTATGGAACCTTGATATCTTTCCCACCAACTCCAGACTAAACTTCTATTTTTAATTTTTTGCTATTCTAAACATTTTTTAGTTGCCAACAGGCAAAAGCTAATCTAACAGAATCTCGATTTAAAATTTGTTTTCTTGCACGCAGGAACCCATATATATGTATCCTCTTGCAGCCTGATGGCCAATTAGCTAGCACTCTGGCCGTTGGTACCACAGGCTTCAGGTTCGAATACTGGCTGTAGCATGTATGCTTGTTAGTGGTTCGCAATCCATTTTAAACTGTAGGTCCCGATCTAATTAGCCTAAAGTGTGCAAAAAACGACAGTAAAGTGACAAACCAAACATACTGGTTCCAAACGTTCGAATTAAACGAAATTAGCAATAAAGGAGATAAAATCCATTATTTAATTTGGTTTCATTTTTGTGTGTTAAATAATTTGTACCTCTGTCTACCCCAAAGATTAAAATATTTTTAATGATAGATCCGTTAAATTCTTATGCATAACAGATTCAATATTATTTTCACTGGGAATTGATGGAAATTAAAGAAAATAAAACATTTAAAACCCACGATAATATTTGACAAACAGATGAAAATTGTGGAATAAAAATGTTGCCATAGTTAGGAAATACAATATTACATTATTTTATAAATTGCTAAACATTACTTAAAGGAGGATCATTTATTCATCAAATGTTCATCTGTAGAATGAGACAAATTTCTTTTCTTTAATAGTAAAGTTCAAGTGTTTGAGAATAAGAAATCTAAAGAAATAGTACAAAAATTTCTAAAAATAACTTAAATAGGAAATTTATCACATTTATGTACTTTATTAAAATAAAATTTATTGAGTTTTGATGGTGGAAATTTTGAATCACAATAAAGAATTCCCCTTTTAGTTGAAAATGGACGGACTTAAAAAGTTAAAAATTTGGCAATCACTGCCTAAGGTGATAATCTCATTTCATCCAATCTTAAATGTTTATAATCCAACCATCCAGATTAATCAGTTTACAGACAAGTGTAAATGGCACCTCTTTCTTTACGATAAAAATTGGCCAGACGTAGTGTTATAATAACAATTGAACTGTTTCAGCATGAAGGATTAGCTTCCGCTTTCAGACGATTTTATGTTATGGCTTGGCTTCAGCTAGGCTTAAACATCCCACGTAATGTTGTTTTTTTTCGGCAGATGTGTTGATAACTGAAAATTGTCTGCGTGTATGCTAAGGTAATAGCTTCCGGATTCACATTTTGCAGCTGTTTGTTTAAAAGGGTTAGCTTAGTATGATAGCTTTTCTCTTAAAATGAGTTGTGTTAACGTTTAAATAATCTTTTCTTGAGATGTTTGAAGCACAACGGGCTGGTTATAGTTACTTTTTACTTGCTGTATGTTTTTTTTAGATAGAGACTGGAATTTCCCTGCTTTCAGAGCTGTCTAGAATGCATAACTTTTCATTTTATCCCAAGAGACTCAAGCATATAAATAACTTCGAAGCTGGAATATTTTGCAAGTTTAAAATGGAAATTTAGGAGACAGAGGAAAAAGAATGAATACTTATGATGCCACAAAACATAAATACTCATCACCCCAGAAAAGAACATGTGCTGTATATATTTATACATTTTTTACCGTTATGCAAAAGAATTTATGAATACTTTTTTTTGTCTCTGTTAAATGATATAATTTTTTTAAATCACTAATAGTTTCAGCTTATTTACTTCTAATCGTAATTTCAACTTAATTTTTTTTTTTTTCTAAGCTATAAAAATTCTTGATTTATTTTTGTAAAAAATAATATGTTAATAATGTTTTGTAAAATAAATATGTTTTCACACATTTCAACGCTGTAAATTTAAATGTCTAAATATTATCATGTGAGTAGACTTTTATTATAACAATTTACTAGAAATGCATTTATTTATTTCCATTTCTTATAAAAACAATTATAAATATTTCTTTTAGATTTAATTTATTTTTCTGATATAATTAAATATTTTTCAATGAATCTTTTATTATAACTTATCCATAATTATAACTAAACATTAATGTATTATACTTCGATGGTAAAAATGTCATTTTAATATCTTCAATTATAATTAATTCGATTAATTAATAACACAATATATTATATAGTTGTAATTTTAGTTCATAGAAATTTAATTCATTGGTTTAATTAAACTTCCTATGAGTTTTGCCCCATAAAAATGTACTTCTATAATCTTTTAGAAATAGAAATAATTAAATACAAATTAAAAATAACATTTAATTATTAAACTTTCCAGAAATTATAAATATTTTTCGTATTCAGTCAGTTAATCTGAAATATCAAAATGGGGTTTACGTGCACCTATATTTACCTGTTGTTTAAAATGTTTCTCTAACGTCATGCAAAATAATTTATAAAATAATGTAATGTTATTTTTAATTATGTCAATATTTTTGTTCAAAACAATTTTCATCTGCTTGTCAAATATTATTGTGGATTTCAATTAAGTTTCATTTTTTGTTATTTCTATCAATGCCTAGTGAAAATAATATTGTAGCAGTTATGTTCGAAAATTTAATGAGTCCATCATTAAAAATGTTTTCATTTTTGGTACAAATTATTTGAAAACACTAAAATAAATTATAGATTTTATCTCATTTATTGATCCCTTTCTCTTGTATTATTGAAATATTTTTAAATTATCAATTGTGTTTCTTTCTACTACATTAGAAATGATATTTTTTTCAATGAGTAATAAAAATTAAATACACCAACACAAATAAAAGTTCATTAGTGTTGTATCAACAGGATATTAATATGAACCACGAGAACGTTTATCTATATCCAAGATCTTGCTCGTGAAGGTATATTAAGTGAATAGAATACACCTAAGCCTTGACAATACAGTAGAATAGAGGATAATGTGTTCCTGACTCAAAGCACTTTCCAGACAATTTTGACATTATTGGCAGAACCTTGTTGAACTAATCAATTTTAAATTTATTCTGAGTCAAATTTCAATATAGTAATATTAAATATATTCGTTAAGTTAATATAATACATAATTAAAAAATGAAATATATTTTATCAAAATTATTTGTATTGAAAAATGATGTTTCTCTATGTAATGTTTAGTAATTTATAAAATAATGTAATGCTATTCCTAATTAAGGCAACAATTTTCATCGATTTGTCAAATATTATCGTCGGTTTTAAATAAGTTTTATTTTCTTTCATTTCAATCACTGCCTGGTGAAAATAATGGTGAAACTGTTATATAAAAGAATTTAATGGATCTATCATTAAAAATATTTTAATCTTTGGAGTAGACAGTGGTACAAATTATTTGAAACTGAAAAATGAAACCAAAAGGAAGTAATGAATTTTATCTCCTTTATTGCTAAGTTCTTTTAATGTAGTTAATGTAGTTCTTCTGTAATTATTTAAATATTTTTAAAGGATCATTTATGATGCTTTCTGCTACACTAGAAATATATATTTTTTTTAAATGAGTAATAAAAATTAAATACACCAAAGCAATTTAAAATTCATTAGTGTCGTATTAACTATGAACCACGCATACATTTAACTTATATCCAAAATCTTGCCCGAATAGAATTCACCCAAGCCTTGACATTACAGTAAAATAGATGATAATGTGTTCCTGACTCAAAGCAGTTTACAGGCAGTTTTGACGTTAATTGCAGAGCCTTGTTCATCTCTATTAATCTTTATTCTTCTTTGTCAATGAATTTTCAATATAGTAATACTAAGCGCATTAGTAAAGTAAATTTAGTACATAGTAAAACCTCAAAGTAAATTTGACCAAATTTATAGCACTGTTACGTTATAAATAAAGGAGTTGAAAGCACTATTTATTCAATAAGTAATTAAAAATATTACGATGAAAATACTTTTTTATTAATAGCGTTATAATATGATCTCTGTATCCCTGATTTTCAAACGTTTTAATTTAGTTAAATTCTTATGGAGTGGTTTATCTTTTCAAGAAATTATTTTTGAAGGATTGTAATTTTACAGTTAATCTCGAAAATTTTAAATTGTATGACATAAAATTTATTGAAAAAAAAAACCCATCGAATCAACGGCCTAATGGCCAATTGACTAGTGCTCTGGCCTTTGGTACCACAGGTTTCAGGTTAGAAACCTGGTGGATGTATGGATGCTTGTTAATGGTTTGGAATTCCCGTTAAACTGTAGGTCCCGGTCTAATTAGCCCAAAGTATGCACAAAATGACCGTAGAGCGACAAACCAAACCTCTCGAATCAAGCGAAAACAATTTGTTCATTGTAAAATAAAAATATAAATATTATTAAAAAAATATAAATAAAAATAAAAATTTTATTAAATAATATGATACAAATTTTTAAGATTGTAAAATATTTTTTATTATAATAGCAACAATAAATAACGAATTTATTAAATGATAAATACAACACCACACACATTTCTAAAAATTGCTGAGTGAAGAACCCTATGCTTTAAATAAAAAGATGTTCCTTGGGCAAATAAGCGAATAAATCTGGTAATTGATCAACTTTCTTTCCCTCGAGCTGTTCATGAGGAAAGGTGGGGACCATCGACGCCAACACAGATTACGTCAAATCACTTGATAGCCCCACCCTCTGTCAATCTGTTAGACTCCCATAAACCTACCCTTAGGTGCACAAACGATCAATCCTTCCTCCCCCCTCCCAACCCACCATTTGCATCATGCTAGAATAAGCAGACGAAAAAAAATCGTAGAACTTTCCGAGCAGATCTAACACTTTCTGATTGATGCCTATGAGTAAGATTTATTTTGGGCTAATTTTTTTTCCAATACATTAAACAAGCATCAAATAGCTTTTAAAACTGACTCATAATTATATTATAATGGTTACATAGTCAATAATACATTGTCTATAAAGATGCAACAAAAATAAATTCCGTTCCATCTTCAGAAATACATTTTCCAATACCTGCATTGCAGTATAAATGGAATTCAGATAAGAGATTTTCAGCAAATATATTTCATTATGCTAATACGCGAACGATAGTTTTTAATTAATAATCTTTTAACGATTAAGTCCTTGATGTTATTAAATTGACTTTTTATTGTAGTGGTTGAATGTCAAAACATTAATTTCGGTTAATTATCTTTAAAGCAACTATTTTTCGGTTAATTATTTTTACGGTTACTTCGACTTTGTGATTCAATGATTATACAACAATACAAATATTTGTCATAAATCTCATAAACAAGAACTATATTTTTTCAAAATCATTCCCTTAATATTTACATCCTGGATTCATGGAAAAAAATGCTTCAGGCGAATAAATACTAAATAAATTAAAACAGAAAATAATGTTTGTTGTTTCCTTATAAAGTATATATCTTCTGGCCCTTGTGTGATAACATCCATAATTAGCAGCTTATTTTGATATTAGTATGACATACAAATGCGTTTACAATTTTAATAGTTAAATAAAAAATGTGATTTCTTTTACTACAACATTGTTAAATACTTGCATTAATTTAGTAATGCTTTAATAAACGTGTTTTCCCCTTTGGTAACTTTTTGAGGAAAAAAAGCACTACGGCTTATACACGGATCGGCTTGTATTCGGAAATATATCGTAACTTGCCCTTAATAGTTGCATCGCCCCTTCCCTCCCCCTTAATAGTTGCATCACCCCTTCCCTCCCCCTTAATAGTTACATCACCCCTTCCCTATCCCCGTAATAGCTGCATCACGTTTTAAGAAATACTGCTTTAATGCAATATCTTAAGAGAATATTTCCTGCTCTTAGAAACAATATCTTGTGAGAACATTAACATTTACTCAGAATGACATTCTTTTCATAGAATTGCATATTAATAATATATTCTTGTTTTTACTAATCTTTGAAATGCCGCTTTCATTTAATTCATTATGGATACCAAATATATATGCCTAATGGATACCAAACCACTTTCAAATCATTTTTCGTAATAAAAATTCTGAAACATTCCTCACCATACGGAAGTTCGCTGCGACATAAAAGTAAAATAAATATTTCTAAATGTTCATATACGCCATTAGTATTCATTGATTTCATCACACGAAGAAATTAAAGTCAATTTCTTAAGAATTTGAACAAATAGTTTTATACCGAAATCTTCATTATTATTCAATAACGTGGAGTCAATGGAGTGGGAGATATTCCTGAACAACATGGTGAGATATTCTAACGTCACATCAAACATCCGCATCATTATTTTTCTTAATCTCAGTGGCAAAATAGGCTTTAAAATAATTATTTGTGATAAATCATGTAATTTTTTTATTACAGAAATAGATTATATTCTGAAGAATTTATACACCTGTTTTGAAAGTCAAGTACCCATATCTATTTCATTGCTCCGAATCTTACCCTTCTATTTTCTTTAAATTCTATTTCAAAAATTTCTAACGAGATTTTAAACAACCAAATAATATGCAGTCAATGGAGTTGAAGATATTCCTCAACAACATGGTGAGGTATTCTTCAACATCATCCACCATTATCATTATTTCTCTTTCATCTCAGTGGCAAAATAGTCAATTTCCTTTACAAGAATCCAAATTTAAAATCATCATTATTTTTCTTATTGTAAGAAGTAAGTAAATTAGAAATAAATCCCGCAATTTTTATTATTACTTTTAATCCAAATCTGAAATCATCTACCATCATCGTTATTTTTCTTATATCTCAGTGGTAAGAAGTAAGTAAATTGACTTTACAAGAGCCAATTTCCTTTACAAGAATCCAAATTTGAAATCATCTACCATCATCATTATTTTTCTTATATCTCAGTGGTAAGAAGTAAGTAAATTAGAAGACCTTAAGAGTCAATTACCTTTACAAGAGCCAATTACAAGAATCCAAATCAAATCTGAAATCATCTACCATCATCATTATTTTTCTTATATCTCAGTGGTAATAAGTAAGTAAATTAGAAGATCTGAAGAGTCAATTACCTTTACAAGAGTCAATTAGAGGACATGAACAGTGAATTACCTTTACAAGAACCCAAATCTGAAATCATCCACCATCAACATTATTTTTCTTATATCTCAGTGGTAAGAAGTAAGTAAATTAGAAGACCTGAAGAGTCAATTACCTTTACAAGAGCCAATTAGAAGACCTGAACAGTCAATTACCTTTACAAGAATCCAAATCTGAAATCATCCACCATCAACATTATTTTTCTTATATCTCGGTGGTAAGAAGTAAGTAAATTAGAAGACCTGAAGAGTCAATTACCTTTACAAGAGTCAATTAGAGGACATGAACAGTGAATTACCTTTACAAGAATCCAAATCTGAAATCATCCACCATCAACATTATTTTTCTTATATCTCGGTGGTAAGAAGTAAGTAAATTAGAAGACCTGAAGAGTCAATTACCTTTACAAGAGTCAATTAGAAGACCTGAACAGTCAATTACCTTTACAAGAATCATTTAGAAGATCTGAAGATTCAATTACCCATATTTATTTCGTTGCTCCGAATCATTCCCTTCTATGTTCTTTAAATCCTGTCTCAAAAATTTCTAACGAGATTTTAAACAGCCAAATAAAATTTAAATATCCCATGGAAAAAATAGATCCAATTTTATCTTAATTTGTTTAACTTTCAAGGTATTGATATTTGTTTATTTTTAAAGGATAAATAACTCGTTGGTAAGGTTTTAGCAGACAAACTCCAGAGGACATTTTTCAAAATGTGTCAACTATTTTACTATGCAAATACTACATCCGAATCTGAAATCTTTTATGTACAGATTTTTGTAAATTTCACATCACTTGTTTCCGAAAATAAAAGATCTTTTCTCAAATCCGAACCAATCGAACCAAACTCGCCTCAAAGGAAAGCGGGCAAAAGGAAGGTTCAACTGAAAATTCTTTTAGAATTTCGCTAAACGAAAGTTCGTACGACATTTTCAGCAAAGGAAATTGCTTGGGAATTTCTTTTGGAATGGGAAAAATGCTCTATTTGCTTCCAGTCTGTGTTAGAAAATAGTGGTGGGATATTCTTCGGAACTTCGTAGTAGGAAGTGTAAAAGCACGGTGTAAAAATTTAAGAATAGCTTATTTTAAGTGAAGAGTTCGAATGTTTGTTTCGCAAAAGATATCGGAATAGAAATCCATAGCGTTTTCTTCTGGATTACGCATAAAGTATTTTTTAAATCATTTTTTTATTTTTTGAAATAACAATCTGCTTTTCTTAAATAAATATAATATATTGTTGTAAAAATTTATTTTTGTTTGCTTTGGAAGCTGAATTCTTTTATATTTTATTTTTCTACTGAGGCTTTAAATTATCATTAAAAATAATAGGGCCATTCGTTTATAATAAAACACAATAGAGTATAGTTTTAATATGCTGCATTATTTGATTATGTTATCAATTATAAGTGACTTGCAATATATTTAACAGTAGTCTGGTGACCGAGTGACTAGTGCTCTGGTGCTTGGCGCTACAAGGTTCAAGTCCTAGCGATGCTTTGGATGTTTGTATTGTTTTGGAATCCACTTTCAACTTAGAACCCGGTCTAATTTAACAGTATGGCGTATGGCTGACAACCCTACCCCTTAAGAAGAAAACATCTCCTGTCTTGAAATATGCCAGTAGGCAGACGGTTTGCGCCCACCATGGGGCTGTTTCGCCAATGAAGAAGAAGAATGTATTTAATAATTGATGACATATTTCTACATGGATAGTTCATGTTGTTCATGTCAAGTTAGCTAATTTCTCCGAAACACTTGTCATTGGAAAATTCAGAAGTTAAAATGAGGGCTTTTTCCATCGTCAAATAAATTTCCTGACAGGATACGCATTTCACAGTATCGATTACGGGTTTAAATTGTGAGGTATTTAGCTTAATTAGCCTATTTGACTCGTTCTGGTATAAAGAGAAATTAAAGTAATTTGCTATCGATTGTTATCAAAACAAGTGAAATGCCTCCATTATATACACTACTATTCCTTCCAATAATATGTTTTTAGGAATTCAAAATTATGCATGCATATATCATGTGCGTGTTAAAATCCCCCTATAAATTTAAAATACACGAAAAAGCAAAGAGAGAATGCACAGGCGAATTTTGGGATGCCCAATCAATTTGTATAATAAAGCCAGAATAAGTAGTATTTGCAATGTATAAATTTTCTTCTACTTCCTAGTTAGTACAATAAAAAAACCGGATAAAATGAAAAATTGAAAACAAGTTTATTCAAGGCCCTAAAAGCTTTTCAGCTGCAGAGCGAAACTGAAAATAATGAAACATACACAAATATCTAAAGATGAACAACAAAAGCCGCAGACGTAAATAAAAAAGAAACAGAACACATAAAAAAAAGGGGTGAGAAACAAGTCACAAAGGAAATCAGTAAAACGATGCTAAAAAGTAATTATAATATCTGGAAGACTATCTTTTTTCAAGGAATAAGTACTGTCAGGACAATCTTTAAAACAAATCTAGAAAATATTCCAATAGTATGGAGGAACCGAAAATTCCCTCCATTTCTCAGCAAGAAGGATTACCCATCCTTCTACTATGCATAAAGTTGTCCACATGATCTCTTCTAACCATATTGCACGTGAAAACTCATTTGAACTTGTAGAGAGTATCCTTAATAGCAGCCATCGTCTTTCTTTTCATTATAGCCTTGAACAGTCTGCTGCTACCCTCATATCACCTGTGATATCTTGTTCCTGATATTTGCATGCGAAATCACCGTTTGTAACCATAACCATCACTAAATTCTACTGATCGCGATACGTCATTTACTATAATTCCATGGCTGTCCGCTTAAAAATTATATAATTGCTTAAAGTTTAGAACTTCAATGTTTATATATGCTGTTGTGACTCATCCTCAGTGTCCTACAGGGTGGGACGGACATCCCACGAGTAGTCTGCTCATGGATGGAGGTGAATGGGCAGCTTCTGTTGTAATGGAGAACCAGTAGGGAGAAGTATGACTTGGCACAGAGTCGCTGAAGAAGGAGGGAAGTACCTACCGGGAGGAGGAACTATCCCGCCTACCCCCAACTCGTATGGAAGAAAACCCGTAAAACACCCACCAGGTAATCTGACTAACAAGGCAAGATGATGAACAGCACAAACGACATTGAATCTCCTCGAATTTGTAACAGTGTCTACAACAATGCTGCCAGCGGATCGAACCTCAGAATAATGCTCACTAACGGCTCACGTTGCCACTGAGCCATGAGTCGGGTATGTATATACATATATATTTATATATATATGGACATCCCGTGAGTAGTCTACTCATGGATGGAGGTAAAGGGGCAGCTTCTGTTGTAATGGAGGACCCGTAGGTAGAATATATATATGTAATCTCAGAAACCTGCTTTTGTTCTTTTAATTGGCATTTATTATAAAATTTATATTAGTACCATGCAAAAAAATATAATTATCTGATAACTATCATTATTTAACAACAGAAAGTTTTCTCAATTTTTCAAGCTCCAATTATAACAACAGATTATTTTATGTATGACTTCATATTTACAAATTGTCTACGATGGACACTTTTGTGTAAATATAAAAATGAAAAAACTTTAATAAAAGGTATTTAATGAACCTAAAACTTAGTTAAAGAAAAAATAATATTAAAAATTGTATTTAGTATACATAATCACCTGAATGTTCTCGCATAAGTAAAAATATCTTTCGTACAATAGAAAACTTTATATCAAACAAATAAGAACCTTTTTGCCATCAAAAACTCCTTTCGCAAGAGACGTTTTTAAAAGCCTTTTAGATACAGCTTTCATGTTCCCTGTCCTATGATAGTGGAGAATCCCAAAGACGAAAGATAGTTATCTGTCATCCAACCATTCAGCCATTTCATGTTGTAACACGCCTTGTTAAAGAAGTTCTTAAGTGTCTACTCTTTGTCACGGTTAGATAAAAAGAACTGGAAAATTTCTTTCCATTTGACCGTGTTCCGTTCTTTGTTCTGAACAAATTGGAGACCACCCAACTTTATAATATAAACATGTGTAGCCTGAAACTTACAAAAGACTTCCCCTTCCCTGCAGATTTTTTTTTATCATTGAAGAAAAACGTTGCTTTTCAACATTCATTAAAATAAACTTTATTTATTTTTTTAAAGAAATGCACCATTTGAAACTTTAATAAATTATACATATGAATAGTTTATTCATTGAATGTTTAAAAATACAATGATTTTTTAAATGCTGTCCATTTGAATTATTTTTAAAAATCTTCCTCTAACTGTTGGAGAAAATTCGTAATGAAAAAAATTAAGGGGATATGATGAATATATACACTCAAGAGCCAAAACATTATGACCACCCCTACATTTTGCAATGAACTCGCCTGGATGACGTGGAAGGCACGTGATCAGGTGGAAGTGGTATTTAACTGCTGCTGGAGAGTCTGAAAATCATTCTTTCACTTACTTCTGTGTGTGATGGTGTACGAGGTGGGCCAAGTCGTTATTGACAGTGGTCATAATGTTTTGGCTCTTGAGTGTATATATAGAACAAGACATGATTAAAACTTCAGACAAATGGAATGTTTCATTCAACAGGCACAGCGATATATAGCGCACCAACCAATATGGCGTTGGTCCACCTATGGCCATCGTCTAATCTGTTATCTGACTTGGAATTGATTCGTACAATTATTAGATGTTCCCTTGCGAGGTCATCCCCCCCCCCAAAAAAAAAACCTATTTCTAATTGTTAAATAGACAACATTTTGGGATGGTCTGGTTCATCTGACCCCTTATGTGTTAGGGGAGAGGGAATGGCGATTTAGCTAGCTAGGAAAATATTTGACAAACATGAAACTGCCAGTAAAAATGATTGACATGTGTAGCCTGAAACTTACAAAAGAGGGGAAAGACTTTCCCTTCGCTGTAGATGTTTTTTTTATCATTGAAGAAAAACGTTGCTTTTCAACACTCATTAAAATGAACTTTATTTTGTTTCTTTTGTTTTATATTTTGTTTTATGCACCATTTGCAACTTTAATAGGGTATCCATTTGAATAGTTTATTCATTGAATGTTTAAAAATACATTAATTCTTTAAATGCTGTTCATTTGATTTCTTTTTAAAATTCTTTCTCTGAATGTTGGAGAAAATTAGTAATGAAAAAAATTCATGGAGTATGATGCATATGTATAGAAAAAGACACGATGTAGGACGATCAGAGAAATGGAATGTTTTATTCAGGTGATACTGCTATATATAGCGCAACAATCAATATGGCGTTGGTCCGTCTATGGCCTTCGTGTAATTTGTTATCTGACTTGGAATTGATTCGTACAATTATCAGATGTTCCCTTGCGAGATTTTTTCCCCCGCCCAAAATTCTTTCTAATTGCTAAACAGACAAAATTTTGGGATGGTTTGGTCCATCAGATCTCTTATGTGTTCTATAGGGGAGAGTGAATGGCGATTTAGCTAAACCAAGAAAATGCTTGACAAACACGAAACAATCAAAAAAGGATTGACTTGAGTAGCCAGGAACTTACAAAAGAGGGGAAGGACGTTCCCTTCCCTGCAGATGTTTTTTTATCATTGAAGAAAACTGTTGCTTTTCAACACTCATTAAAATAAACTTTATTTATTTTTTTAAGAAATGCACCATTTGCAACTTTTATAGGTTATCCATGTGAATAGTTTAATAGTTTAAAAATACAATAAATGCTGTTCATTTGAATTATTTTTAAAAATCTTTCTCTAAATGGTGGAAAAACAAAATTCGATAATAGAAAGAGACAAAATTAAAATTTCAGAGAAATGTAATGTCTTATTCAGGAGATACAACTATGCAGAACACCAATCAATATGGCATTGGTCTAAAAAGATGGCTTTGAATTGATTTTGAAATAAAATGAATTGTTTCATTCAGGAAATACAACTATATATGGTGCACCAATCAATATGGCGTTAATCCACCTAAGGCCCTCATGTAATCTGTTATCTGACTTGGAATTGATTCATACAGTTATCAAATGTTCTCTTGAATCAAATCTATCAAATCAAATTGTATTTCAAATCATAACTAACACATGTTGGCCTGAGTGATGAACAACAGGTAGGTTAGTATTCAACCGTTATCCTGGAAGTTTCTAGACAAGTCTCATGGGGCATCGGGGTTCAATTTTATGCGGGACTCGTCACTGAAAACAGTTCGACTTCAGTCAATGAGATTCCAGGCCGTATGAGACCGGTTCAACTGCAAAGGCGCTTGTCAATGTGCGCAGGTCATGGGTAGTCAGCACAATGGTGTGGTGGCAATCAGTGGCTGTAAATTCATGGGGTTCTTCAAGTCGCCTATCAATGGTCTTTTCAATCACTTGCATTGTTTACATATCGAATCACTGATAATGATGAATCATGAACCGATTTATTGCTCAAGATTACTTTGTCCTCCCATTTTATAGTCTCGTTAGATTGATCGCTGTCTTCTTTACGATCTCTTCAAGGTTGGATTAACTATTCCTGCCACATCGTCGAATAGTGGCATTTCTCTGACCCATGTATCGAGGGATTCTTCCATTTGATCACCAGGCTTCCTATAGCCCAGTTGCTGGTCCACTTTCAAATGGTGATATATGCTCATATTATGAATGAACCCTAATGAGATTCATTGGTACAGTTAAAATGATTAAATGGTATCCTATTCTAAGGGAATTTATGCCCTAGAATCGTAAACACGGATGCTAAACAGTAATGCTGTGGCTATTAGTTCGCTGTAGCTATTAGTGTGGCTATTAACCAGCTATTCTTTCATTGGCTGCCAAAATTTATTGGATAGAAAACTACTTTCATACAAAATTTCATAACAATCATATAACTCTTAATGACAAGATTAATAATCATATAACTCTTAATGACAAGATTAACAATAATATAACTCTTAATGACAAGATTAACAATAATATAACTCTTAATAACTTAATGAGTCAGATATTTTACAGGAGGTATTGACTAAACAAGATGTTAAAAACATGAGGTATTTTTAACCATGTTTAGTTTGATATCTTATACATTTTGAGTAACTGTTGTATGTTACCAGAACTACAATCTAAAATGCACTTCCTAAATTTAGTAATTTTTTTTAGTTGCCAGTGCATAGCTCTATTTAAGATAGGATCTCAACATCGAAATAGTATGTACTTATAAATGGAAAAAATTGGATTACATGAAATTGAATGAGATGAAGTATTCTTATTTTACATGAACTGGTTGTGTTTCCTTTAAGAATAAAACGAGAAGTTGTTGTACTTTTTAATAAAATTTGTGATTTACTAGTATATCAATCATAATATTAAAGACAAGATAGGACTAATTTTTCAAAATGTATACCATTACTACTTGTTCCAGTAGGAAAATCACGATTCTTATAATTATTTCACTTCTTTTTCAACGGGGCGACAGCCTCATGGAGTGCTAAGGCCGTCTGCCTACTAGCAGATTTCGAGACAAGAGATGTTTTTACAGGGTTGGGCTGTCAGCCCTACGCCCAACAGTCATAATAGACAGGGACTTACGGTTTAAAGTGGATTCTGAACCAATACAAATATCCATGGCAGCGCCGGGATTTGAACCCAAAATCTGTGGTACTAAGCTCCAGAGCACTATTCAATCGGTCATTAGGTCCCAATTATTTTACTATAAATTTTAAAAAAAAGTTTTAAAACTGTGAATATTTTAAGTCTGCCTCTGAGTTGAAATATAGATATTATTACAGGCAAATGTAATATGAAAAGTGTTCAATGTAAAATATGATTCTAATTAATATTTAACAAATTCATCTGTGTCCTTCAATAACAAAAATAACCAGATTAACTCTCCTCTCAGTACTTCCTCTCGGGTGAGAGTCTCGAGGCCTACTGACCATTTTTCCTGAAAGCCACATTGGGAGTTTTTGCAGTGCTAGGGAGGAAGCACGGTTACGATGCATTCTTTATTTCAAGCCGTCAAAAAAAAAATTCTATAAAGTGAAGTATGATTTCGATTGCAAGTTTTTATTGCCTTTCTGTAATTCTTTATGGAAATTCACTTCAATTTTTTTTGTACTAAAAGCTTTACGAACTTCAATACAATTTAAATTCCATTTCAGCTCAATCTGAAATATTGATTCCATTTGAATTTTTTGTCACACTATGCAAGTTTCCCAATTTTTCTTTTTCACAATTTTGGAAATCAAGTCAAGAAAAAAAAATTCCTCAAATGTCCATTTAATTATACATGAAATTAGGCAAAAGAGACTGAAATGGGGAATGAAATTTCCTTTGTTTTTCTTGACTGAGTTAAAGTAAAGCTGTACATTGACTTTCCTACAAATTTTTCTTTTTAAGGAAATCCTTTCTTTATATTACAGCTAGAAAAGTGTTTCAATACATGAATTTCTGTTCTCTCATGTGCTCAGATGTAAGGGTCTTTTTTTTTTTCATTTTTGTAGACGAAAGAAAATATTTTTTACTTTATTGAGTATCACATTTATTCCAGCGCATCGTAAAACATTTCATCTCAAAAAGTGACACCAGACATTCATTTCAACATTTTTATCATCAGACATCCTTTCAACTTAAACAGAAATTGTTTTCTTTCTTGATAGTAACTTCAGAAATTTTATGGCTGAATTAGGATGCAACCTACAGGCATATAGTAATAACTAATGAATAACTATTATGGAAGCAGTAATACTATTTTTTTAGAAATTTCAGATATATAATTTATAGTGCACTTACATCAATTTATTTTAAAATAACAATCAATTTGCTGCTCACGGAAAAAACATTGTTAATGGAGAGACAGAGAGACAATTTGAAAGGCAATTTCATTCTTGGATTAAAACAAATATTTCAATATAATAAAAGCAATTTATTCGGAATAATTTTTCAATTCTGCTAAGATTTAAAAGTTCCTCTTTTATCAAAAAATATAGGGAAACCAGTTATTATTTCATATATTAGATTATTTTTAATATTTTTTCTAAATAAAATTTTTGATATTCAAAAATTTTGGAATGTATTCATTTGATTTTGGTGGAATTTGCCTTGCTTTCCCTTAGTATGTTTCTTTTTAAAAGTTGGAGTTAAAGGACTCTAAAATTGTATAAGTGTTTGTTTTATTATTATTTAATAATGAAAATTATTCCAAATGAAAAACCTGTCTGTTACAAAACTATATACTATAAAATCCCTCACCAATCAAACAAATTAACTAACTTCCTGCCGCTACAGCCTATGTTGGACCAGGGCTCTCCACCTATTGGTCGATTTCGAGATAGGAGATGTTTTCACAGGGTTGTCAAACCTACGCCCAACTCTCTACAGTCATATTAAACCGGGACCTATGATTTTAAATGGATTCCTAACCACTACAAACATCCATGACACAGCAGAGAAACGAACCCGTAACCTGTGGCATCGAGCTCTAAACACTTTGCTATCAGACCCCAATTAAACAAATTACCTATTATAATATTTTGTTCAGATAAAAACGTTGATTCGTAAGTACAGTAAATTGCAATATTAGATTGTATAAGCCAGGGTCTCCAAACTACTGTTTTTACAAACTACTTTGTTTTTTATTTCTCAGACAGATGGTCGGCCAATTTGGACTGAAAAGGAAGTCGTGTAGCCGTGGTTAACGAGGCAGATGGTAATTTTCTTAAATGAAAAAAGTGTTAGACAATGAAAATAATTTTAATAAAAATAGGACTTTGCTGCTTTGTTTAACACCAGTGTTTGAAAGTGCGAACAGACAGTTTTATTAGTTAATAAAATGCAATAGATTTTAATAGTTTAATAAAACCAAAAAGTGCTTTGAAAGTGTAAATATAATCATAAGTTGAGTTCAAAGTTTCCTAAAGTTTGCATATGCGTTGTTAACTTCCATTTGACATTGCAAATTTTCAAAAGTTTATTAAGAATTTTTGTATTATTTGTTAAGTGCGAATTCATAAATAAGTTAATAATATTTTAACTATTTTATATGAAAATATAAAATAGTTAATAAAGTAGTATAAATAATGTAGTGAAATGTACATATAGTTTAATAATTTGTAAATTTATATTTCGTTCCTTACATTGATGGGTATCTTCAAGATACAGAATATGTCTCTATTCTTCACCAATTTTCTCCTTTTATCCCATCTGCATTAAATCATTCCACGTCAAGCCAACCAAGTCATGACATCCACACTTTTTGATTTCGATGGAATTTGATGTACTTAAAGAAATTTTGGTTTTGATTTTAAAGCCAGGATTTATTTTGAGATTAGTTAAGTGTTTCTAAAGTTTCTCCATCTCCCAGGATGTAAATGACTCTAACTGCTGTCACATTTCTCTTAGAATCTTCAATTTTTTAAAATTTTACTTGCCATAAAATAAGCTTTTAAAGTGTATATTATAAATATAATCGTGAAACAGTTTTTTCTAAAAGTATTTATTTTCCAATTTTCGACGAAAAAAAATAAGTTATGCTAAACTTTCGTGGTACAGAGTATATCTTTATTCTTTATTAATTTTCTCTCGTCTGTATTAAATCATTCCATGTCAAGCCAACCAAGCCATGACATCCCCACTTTTTGATTTCGATGACATTTGGTGTACTTAAAGAAATTTTGATTTTGATTTTAAAGCCAGGATTTATTTTGAGATTAGTTAAGTGTTTCTAAAGTTTCTCCATCTCCCAGGATATAAATGACTCTAACTGCTGTTACATTTCTCGTAGAATCTTCAATTATTTTCAATTTTGTTTGCCGTAAAATAAACCTTTAAGTGAATATTATAAATATAATCGTGTAACAGTTTTTTCAAAAGTATTAATTTTCCAATTTTTGACGAAAAAAAAATGAGTGATGCTAAACTTTCTAGGTACAGAGTATATATCTTTATTCCTCACCAATTTTCTCTTTTTTTTTCTCATCTGCATTAAATCATTTCACGTCAAGTCAGCCAAACATGAGATCCACATTTACCGATTTCGAAAATATTTTATGTACTTAAAGAAATTTTGGTTCTGATTTTAAAGCCAGGATTTATTTTGAGATTAATTAAGTGTTTCTAAAGTTTCTCCATCTCCCAGGATATAAATGATTTTTGACGAATTGTTTGACGAAAAAAAAAAAAAGTAAGAAATGCTAACTTTCTAATAAACTTCTTAATTTAATGCTAAACTTTCTAGATACAAAGTATGTCTCCATTCCTCTTTTTCTCTCATATGCATTAAATCGTTCCTTATCAAATCAACTAAGCCATGACACCCACACTTAACGATTTCGATGACATTTGGTGTACTTAAAGAAATTTTAGTTCTGATTTTAAAACTAGGATTTATTTTGTGATTAGTTAAGTGCTTATGAAGGATTGAATCGGATTGATGTGAAGATATAAATGGCTCTAACTGCTGTTAAATTTCTCGTAGAAATTTCAATTATTTTTTTTTTAATTTTGCTTGCCATAAAATAAGCTTTTAAGTAAATATTATATATATAAACGTTTAACAGTTTGTTCTAAAAATATTTATTTTTCAACAGCAAAAAAAAGTAATTTCAATTTTCAATTTCTCACAATTCCATTTTTCATAAAGATAGCTTAAAGTGTGTTATAATAACATGATAAAAATATCGGTGGATCATTTAAAGAAATTTTTTTTAACGAATTTTATGCCTGTCAAGCATTTAAAGTAAAAAAATGCCCACATATCGACAGAATTTGTTTTCATTTAAAAATTGAACTTTAAAGACTCGACTTTAAGATAAATGTTTTGAAAGTTTTTCATAAAAAGTTTCGTTTTTGTTGAAAAAGTGCGAATTTTTACTTCTAAGATATACTTTTATTTCTCGCAAGTAATGGATGAGGATACTATATTGTCACCGATTAAAATAACTGTAAAGAACCTCATATTTTTCTAAAAAATTACTATCAATTTCTGTTCCAAAATGAGATAATTCTTATACAACTTTATAATTTCATCTGCTCATTTTTTATGAATCGTTGGTTAACTAAGATTATTCAAAGGATTTTTTTAACGTGATTATTATGCCTGGTAACCCACTAATGTTAAAAATCGTTATATTTTATCTATAAAAATAATCATTCTTACTGAAAAACTATAAATTTTTACTTTTATGATGGTAAGAACATTTTTCTTTTTACTTGTAAGAGGCGTTTTTTCATTTTCATACAACAACAATAAAAATTGAAAATTTTTCAGATGTATGAAAGTTCTTTTGGATAGCAAAAACAAGATTGTACGCAAAACATCACTGATTTCATTTTAAAAAGAGAAAAAAAATAAAGAAAATTTCACAATCCGTAAAATAATGTTATGTTAGCTATGCAGTTAGGAAGTACTTCAAATATATATTTTTGTAAGTAGATTAAAATCGATGAACTAGCTTTAACATTTTTACTGTGCATAAACATTTTTCGAGATATGTCAATAACAAATAAAAATAAAACAGAATTTATTTTGATTTAAAAATTGAAATTTAAAATTGTAAACCATGTATTTACGTATCGACTTTACGATAAATTTTTTTCCAGTTTTTACTTCTAGAATTGCTAGCAAACTCTTTGCCCAGAGGAGTTTTTTTGATTGTTGAACTTGTTGTTCAGTTACGCCGAAAGTTTCTACTATTTGTTTTCTTGGTCATCAAACATTTGAATTTTTTTTTTTCTGTAACTGACTGGCGAAAGTTTTTGCTTCGTCATCTACGTTAAACTGGCAAATTCAGTAGCTTTTATTCTTATTTTCGTCTACATCAGAGCTGTTTTCGTCAGTCTCAAGAAATTTATCTTTCAAATCCAGGATACAGACATTTTTTTGCAGTGCCTTAATACCTTAAATTTTTGATTTCTAACAGGCACTTTTCTGTGTGTAAAAATTGTATGTAGTTTTAGTGGAGATATTATAGCAGAAGTTAAGAATTTCATTGTCTTTTCTGTATGTGGTATTATTTCCTCTGAAAATTCCTTTAGTAGTGAATAAGTTAATTGATTTGTTCATTCCCACTTTTGTTCATCAGAACATCACAGTAATTTTAATGGGTTTTTTTCCTACCCATGAAATAAAGTTTCTCTCCAGGAATGGCAGCAATATAGATATGTTTGAGATGCTGTGTTTTTCTTGTCTTATTAGGATGATGATTGAATAAATCGCAACATTTTCTTTGGTAAATTATTTATTAATAAAGAAAATTATTTTTATGTGCAATTTTGTCAGTATCAATTCACAGCTATCATTTAAAGTGAGAAATTCAGTAAATATCAGCAAAAATTCAGCAGTGACATTGTTGAATTTTCACTTTTTAAATTGCACAGTAAAAAAATAATATAAAAGTAAAAGGTTCTCTGTTTGAGATCAAATTTTACAATGGTGTTCAACACAATTCGATATTAATACTACACAACAAACTGCTTGGTTTCCATAATAAAACACTTAGACAATAAGGTATTGAAACATCAGCTTTTCTAGTAGCAAAGTTCAGGACATTAGATCCTCACTTATACAACAGAAATGTTACAGATAATTAATTTTATTTACCTGTTTGGCTAAAAATCTAATAAGTTCTTTTGACTGTTTATTTCATCAACTAAAAATCGTTATCTAGAAATTTATCTGGTTGAATTAAAATCCATGATCTAAAATTCTAGAGGTTGTTTTAACTGATTAACAACAGAATTAAAATATGGTGTCACTTTGATTCCTCTCTGGTGAATTTAAATGTAAATATTTTAATCACATGTGTTTTGAATGTATACTTTTGTAAAGATAAACTATTCAAGAATTTCACCTGCTGGGCAGATGGAGATGAAATAATTGAAAATCACGAGGAAGGGAAGGATAACATCTGTCAGTATCGTATTTTTGATTGTCCTGAAGCCTTTTATTCTGTGTAAACAGTATTGCTATTTGTATTTGGAAAATTGGAATTCTGCATATTGTTTTTAACAAATATATATCTATATATTTACTTCTTAATTTGTGGTGTTCTTCGTACTTTTTAGATGAGTTTACTATAAATTACTTATCCCTCCCTCACTAGCTCATCAAATCTTAGGATTGTAAGACGAAATTGTAAAATACAAGAGCTGTTTGATTCTGGATCAGAAAATGTCAAATAAAAAAATTGAAATGAATTAAATGGATTGACAATTAAATAGAAAAATTGCAATTAACAAGGAAATGAATTAAATAGAAAAATTGCAGTGACTTTCAGTTTATTACAATCAATGACTACACAGTAACCTCATCTAATTCATATGTAAAATAAGAATAAAACAAGTGAAATTCATGCTTTTTCAATAACAGTGAATATTTAAATGAAATGAAACTATGAAATGATGCGGGGCAATTTTTTACGTAACATTGTTCCCAAGCATAAAAATAGCTTTTTTTGTGAATGACCTATATAGACTATTTAATTATGCATAACACACTTTAAGCTATATTTATATAAAATTTGAAGGAAATTAAAAGAACAAATTGATTAATTTTTCAATTTTTGATCAAAAAGTGAGTAAATGCTTTTAGAAAATTTTAAAACAATTATATACGTACTATTCACTTTAAATAACAGCTTATTTTAAGGTTAAAAATTTATAAAGATTAAAGATTCAAAGAAAAATGTAAAATGGGTTAAGGCGATCTATATTTTCAGATGTGATATTCAAGATTCTTCCAGTAGGCTGATTGCCTTGGCCCACCATGGGGCTGTTGAACCATTGAAGAAGAAGAAGATACGAAAGTCGATGTCAAATATTTGAAAACTCATAAACTTTGATCTCCTTGGCCAGTCACAAAATAAATCTACAGAAATTCTGCAGGTACACTAAATTTTATCAAAATCGGCGACGGCTGGTGACATTTTTGAAAATTACTGATTGTTTTGACGTGGAATGTCCCCTTATCTTTTAACGTAGCTCCTTCATCATGTTATAGGCTGCAAACTTTAAAATTTTTCTATTTACTTCAGGTGTTGGTTTCACTGATAAAACTAACTTATCTGAATCCAAATCAATTGCTTATATACACACCAATTAAATAAACACCAATAATTATTCTTGAAAAAATGCACTGAAAATGACTGAAGTATGCATTACATAATACAAGTGCAAACAAAGGGCTTTTTAAATTTTGCAGACATTACGTTTTTACGCTTGATTTTAAAAATCAAATTTTTTTATCACCTTGAATTTTGTATGAAAGTTGCACAAAATACTATTATCGCTGTCCCGCAATTAGTTAAGAAATAGATACTTGCGTAATTTAAATTTGCAAAAATATTAAAACGAGATTAAGAGAAAATACTTGATATTGTTTAACATGAAAGTTAGGCAACAACATTTAAGGAATGTTAGCCATTTAAGGAATATTAGCATTATATAATTAAGAAAGGAAAAGAATGGAAAATAAATTTTAAAATCATTTTAATTTCTTAATCCAAAATGCCTTAGCTCTACTTAAATATATAGATTCAAATACATAAACTTATCAGGCACATAGTTACTCAGTATATTATTTAACAAAAATTTGTTACACTTTCAAAATTAAAATAATTCAATGGAATTCTAGCTAAGTTCATATTTTTTTCCAATTAAATGTACAAAAACAAAAACACCAAAGCAATAGTTAAAATTGGATATCCGAAAATATTACACTTGAGTTGCATCGTTAAAAAGGATGTACATCTCGTATCTAATTTAATGAAATAACTTTTGTTCTGTAGAAAAAACACGCTTGTCATACATAGGCAAACCAAAACTGAAAAAAACAAAAAAAAAAGCAGTTTCATTAAAAAGCGGACGGAAAAACAGATAAAAAAAATCAGGCTAATACATAAAACAGATTGCTTAACTTATAAATCTACGTATTGTTCCCCAAATAAATGAAACTTTTTTCCGAGTAATCCAATAATCAAGTTATTTATTCCATGTCTCGATGAAATATGTTTTCCCCTGACGAGATTGCAATTAGTTTCAATCAATTAGATGCAATCCCTTTCGAGGGATTATCTATCATGCGTGCTCCGTTCATTTCAACTGATTTTAATGACACCGGTTGGCTTACTCTAGCTGTAGCTTCATTAGGCTTACTCGTTCATAAAAAAAAAAAAAAAAAAATCGTTACTAGGAAGTTGTTGATGATGAGAAAAATGAATCGGGTTAAAGGCTCAGGTCCTACAATTGCAGAAACGATATAACGATAAAAAAGGAACAGTTTAAAGATGTATCCTTTTTTATTGATTCTATTATTATTAGAATCTCTTATGCATGGGGATACGCAGACATTACCATAAACCTTTGCAGAGAGCGAATTTGAAAAACGAGCATACGCTGTATCTTAAATGTTTCTATTTGATTTGTCCAACGCTAGAATTGGGTGCATTTTCATTGGCAACGCGACGTTAACTTTGTAGAATCAGATTAGCGATTGAGAATAATTGACAATGGTGAATCAATCAATTTACTATCAATCTTTCTCTATATCTAATCTGATTGGTCAAATTTAACATCGCGTTGTCAATGGAAATGTATGATTCATACACATTAAACTACAGAACTACATTGTCTAACTAGAATTGAATCGGGTTAAAGGTTCAGGTCCTACAATTCCAGAAACGATATAAGGATAAAAAATTGAACAGTTTAAAGATGTATCCTTTTTTATTGATTTCATTATTACTAGAATCTCTTATGCATGGGGACACGCAGACATTACCATAAACTTTTGCAGAGCGCGAATTTGAAAAACGCGTATACGCTGTATCCTAAATGTTTCTATTTGATTTAGAATGAATCATGCATTTCCATTGGCCATGCTACGTTAACTTTGATGAATCAGATTAGCGATTGAGAATAACTGACAGTAGTGAATCAATCAATTTATTATCGATCATTCTCGATCGCTAATCTGATTTGTTAAAGTTAACGTCGCGTTGACAATGGAAATGCATAGTTCATGCACGTTACGCTACAGAGTGTCATTACCATAGCTCTGACCAGAAAGGGATCTGTTAAAGGCTCAAGTACTACAGTTCTAGAAACGATATAACGATAAAAAATGAAACAGTTTAAAGATGTATCCTTTTTTACTGATTTCATTATTACTAGAATCTCTTATGCATGGGGACACACAGACATTACCATAAACCTTTGCAGAGCGCGAATTTGAAAAACGCGTATACGCTGTATCCTAAATGTTTCCATTTGATTTCCAACGCTAGAATGAATCATGCATTTCCACTGACAACGCAACGTTAACTTTGTCAAATCAGATTAGCGATTGAGAGTGATTGACAATAGTGAATCTATCAATTTACTACCAATTATTCTCGATCTCTAATCTGATTCGTCAAAGTTAACGTCGCGTTGCCAATGGAAATGCGTAATTCATACACGTTACGCTGCAGAGCTACGTTGTCATAGCTCTGACCAGAATTGAATCGGGTTAAAAGCTCAGGTCTTACAGTTCCAAAAACGATGCAGCGATAAAAACATTGAAACAGTTTAAAGACGTATCATTTTTTATGGATTTCCTTATTACTAGTCTCTTAAGCATGGGGACCTACAGGCATGCATATAATAAACCTTTACCGAGAGCTAATGTTGCAAAACGCGATTTCGCACATTCGCGTTTTCTTAAATATTTCTATTTGATTTGTCCAACACCAGAATCAGGGTGCATTTCCATTGACAACGCGGCGTCAACTTTGACGATTCAGTTTAGCGATAGAGAATGCCTGACAATAGTGATTCATTCATTCTACTGCAAATCATTATGAATCACTAATCTTATTCGTCAAATTTAAAGTCGCGTTGTCAATGGAAATGCATGATTCATACATGTTACGCTACAGAACTACATTGGCATAATTCTGGCTAGAAGTTATTAGCTAGAAGTTATTGCAAAAGCAAATGATAACAAACGATTTTTAGATATACAACAAGTTTTGGCTTGATTTGTCGCTCTACGGTCATTTTGTGTACACTTTGGGCTAATTAGACCGGAAACTACAGTTTAACGTATGTAACAAGGAGAAGTCAATGAATTAATCGAGAATTAGATGATCTTGCAGAAACAACAGTGAAAGCAGCATTGGTGAAGAAGATAAAGTGTCTTAAGTTACAATAAGTTAAACGGATTGTTAAAAAAGGAACAGGAATTCTGATTTCGTAATGGAGATTGAACCAAACGAAGAGACAAGACACTTTATGAGAAGAGTTGAAACTCTTACAAACTCCAAGCAAAAAGCACCATCTTTTTTTTAAAAATTATATAAGTACTTACTAGGGGTTCTTAAGGGTTCTTTATTAGAGGGGGTTCTTAAGGGTTCTTTATTAGAGGTACCTTAACTAGGGGTTCTTAAGGGTTCTTTATTAGAGGTACCTAAACTAGGGTTTCTTTTCTAGAAACGTCCACATGTTTCGCTAACTGATGACCGATTCTTGAAAGCTTAAGTAACCCCTATCGAACCCCTAAGTAACCACTCTGTGAAGAAATCCGGAAAACTTGCACCAACCTGATTGTCGATGAGAGATACATTAACACTTTAAAGACGGGAGAAGTGAATCCCCGTCTTCTATTTTTCAACTGTTGGAGACGGAAAAAAACATGCGATTTGTAGAGATGCCAGCTATTACGGAATATATTAACAACTTTTTTGTAAATATTATTTTTTAAAACCATATAGGAAATAGCATCAAAACATTTTATGAGCTTTAATAAATGTTACATTATGTTATGAATATATGTTGTTATCAATTTTTTATTAAATATTTACAAAAAATATGCGCGAATTCAGGCTATAAATTTTTCACTGCATACAGTCTTCAATGTGTTAACACATTCGATATAGATTATCCTCATTCCTGAAAGCACAGATAGCGATGGGAACCACTAGGGAAACCTAGCTTTATCACTGGTCTACCACGGATGGAACATATGTAGAATATTGTGGTTGTCAAGTTTAAAATTTGGATTAACTCTTGAGGAAAAATATACCTTTCTTTTCAACATAAAAAGGTTTTTTTTACATCAAAATGACTTTTATAACGAATACTTTTATTAACTAAGCACTTGCAATTATAGTATTTGCGTATAATGTTAATTTATGTTATGGTCAATTTCTAGAACATATATTCCTTGTATTTGAAACAATTCCAAAATATAATAGTAATGAATACTTCATTGGTCTTGAATTATTAATTGCATATTAATACACTTTTTCAGATCTCTTTACTTCCTTACATTTGAAGCAGTGCCATAATAAGGTTGCAGTAAAACTTTCATTGAAACATGCATTCCGAACTGGTTTCTTAGAAACAAACTATGTACATAGATCATCTGACTTCATTCTCATTTTGTTTCTTGTACTGATTCATTTCCATTTTAAAATCGCGCATAAATTATTGTCTCCTCTCAAGTATTATATTTTACACATTAAGAAATGCTTTTTGAAGATAAGGAAATATTTTACATGTACAATTCTCCTACCTTTTATGTTGTGCTTGATATTTCTCATTTTCAGTGCTTTGTTCTTTCCTTAGACAATATTATTCGACAGCTAGTTTACTACATTTCATGTTAGATGTTTATCGAAGTTCTTTGGCAATGTTAGCTGCCACACACTACTATCTAATTGCTACGAACATGGTAGCAAAATTCACCTTGGTAGAGCAATACAGCAATGCTCAGAAAATGAAGTAATTAATATTAATATTAACACTTTTTTCTTCATATATATATGTGGATATATAAGTTTTAATGGAGGAATTTTGAAGTATTTGTACAAATAGTTAAAGAAAAAGAGTCAAAATTAATGTTTAGAGAAAATTAAGTGAACAGAATATTAAGTGTCTTCTGTGATTTTTTGGATTTCGAATATCATAATCGGGAAGTCCTTTGAGAAGTTTATTTTGATTATTAGAAATATTACATTAAAAACTTGTTGCAAGTTTGTGAATAAAGGCTTATTATTTATTTGGCTAAGATTTATTTTATTTTTAAGACTAAGATTTATTTGAATCGAAATATTCTTATTTATAAAAAAACGTATACGTTGTTAATATATTAAAAAAAAAGAAAATATTATAAATTATAAAAGCAATAAACACAAAAAAAAGCATTATAATTTAAATTATATGAAAGAAGAATTATTTTAATCTGATTTAAATAAATTCTTCTATGAAAAATTTAGTCGTTTTGATGATTATGTTGTTGAAAAAATAATAATAATTGAAAATTTATTCATCAGAAGAAGAAAAAAAATGCATCCATTATCTATCTATCACATTATTATTCAACACCCATTAAATTAAAAAAACTGTAATTACTTTATATTTTTTAGTCTTCAAACAAATGAAAATCAACAGATTATAAAAGAAATTAATAAGAAAGGCAGATAATATAAAGACATTAAAGACAAAAAAAAACATTATTATTTAAATTAAATGAAATAAGTATTATTTTAATCTGATTTAAATAAATTTTTCACTATGAATGATTTAAATCATCTACAGAAAAATTTAGTCGTTTTGATGATTATGTTGAAAAAAAAAAATAATTGAAAATTTTATTCCTCAGAGAAAAAAAAAAATGCATCCATTATCTATCTATCAAGATCTTATTATTTAACACTCATTAAATTAAATTCCAGAAATTAAATTAAATTTTTATAATTTATTTATTTGTGCTACAGATTTATTTGAATCAAATTATTCTTAATTATAAGAAAAATAAACATTGCATCAAGATATTAAAAAAAGAAAATATTATGAAATATAAAGACTAAAAAAAAAAAAAAAATTAAATATTAAAAAGCATTATTATTTAAATTATATGAAAGAAGTATTATTTTAATCTAATTTAAATAAATTTTTCACTGTGAAATGATTTAAATTCTTCTACGAAAAATTGAGTCGTTTTGATGATTATGTTGTTGAAAAAAATAAAAATAATAATTGACGATTTATTCATCAGATGAATTAAAAAAGGCATCCATTATCTATCAATCACAATCTTATTATTCAACACCCACTAAATCAGAAAAATACCTTTATATTTTTTTAATATTCAACCATAAGAAAATCAAATTGAAACAGATTATAAGAGAAATTACATAAAAAAATTAGCATATAATATATCAATCAAAGGTGAAGACAATTTCTAATATTTATAAGTAAACCATTTTTATAAATACTTTTTTTAGTTAAATAATATCTTATGAAAATTTAAAAATAATAATTCGAATATCCTTTTAGATTATTTTTCATAAATAAAATTACATATGTTTCGAAAATAAATTTATTACGATCATTTTTATAACAAATTCAACCAGGCGTAAATTCCGGCCAGATGTGTTTTCATAATAATTCGTAACTATTTAATATAAAATTATGTATCTTAAAAAATAAATTAAAATTATGCATAATAATCCAAATATATTTCATTTCATTTAAGAATCTTTTTTTAAGGTTTAATAATATTTTTATAACCTGCACTCTGTTAAATAAAAAAAGGGATTAAATAAATGAATCGATTCGCTGAAATTGTAGAAGTAATTGAATTTCCTGAAAGAGAATCTAAAGATGAAAATTATATTGAAATACCACAATAATTTATTTAAAAGCACTTGGAAAGAGGAAAAATAAAGAAGTTTCACATGATTCTTCAGAAAATATGTATTATTATGAAACGGATGAAATCGATGGATAATTAAAGCAGAGATTTTGAAAGCAGGGTTTCTTATTTGAATAAATTTAAAAAGAATGAAGCATAGTAATTATTAAAATATTTTAAATAAATATATATATAAATATTTTATATCTCTGTAAGTATTTTTAATATATATTTAAAACTTATATATAACGAAATATTTTTAAACTTTTTAGATTTTAAAAATGTGTAAGTATTTTTTTAATTTGGGAAACAAATTGTGATTTTTATATTTAAATAATTAGAAAAAAAAGAGAATAGAAACAGATAACTTACTTAATCAAAACAAAGTAAATAATCGCCGATAAATAAAAGTAATAAAGCCAATATACAGGTTATCCATAAAATATAAAATTTAAGGTAAGAATGAAACGTATAACAGCAACGTATAACAGAAATAACGTATAACATTATATATTTTTTTAAATTAAAAAATTAAAAACTATAGAATTCCAAACGATTTTCTATTCTTGGAAAATCTCATTTTCACTTCGAAATAAAATTGTTTGCTTCCATCAAACGATCTTTTTGAACAATTTTATACTATCTAATTATATAATTATTTGCCCATGAAAGAAATTAAAAATATTATGCACAAAAAAGCTCGTGAAAAAAATTTGAAACATTATGTATAAAAAAGCACGAGAAAGAAATTTAAAAAGTAAGAAGTAAACCAATCAGAAATGTTGAAAAGGGTCAAGGAAACGAAAACTGTTCCAGAACATAGGAAAAGGAAATGAAAACTGATCCAGGACACGAAAAAGTGACAAAGGAAGTGAAACTGTTCCAGGGCACGAGAAAAGTAATTAAGGAAACGAATGATCCAGGACACGAAAAAAGTGATCAAGGAAACGAAAAACCGTGCTCCCTGCTATACCCATAATTTTATGGGTAATAAGTTGAAACTGTAAGTGGCAAATATTATAAACCATCTTATATAAAAAAAGTGTTTAAGATTATTAAAACATAAAAATACATTTCCTTTCTATAAGGATTTATATTCTAAAAAAAAAAAAAAAAAAAAAAAAAAAAAAAAAACGTAGCTCACCACAAATTAAATGTGAAATTTATGGAATATAATATAAAAATCTTATGAAAAACAACATCTCCAAAGTTTGAAACATGGAAATAAATTAATACTTAATAATGAAAATGATATAAAAGAAACTAGTTTCGAAAACAGATTAAAAACATACTGGATAATTAATAAAATAAACGAATTAATTAATAAAAGAATTAATTAAGAAAAGAATCGTTATTAATAAAATAAAAGAAACTGTAATGAGCCAATTAAAAGTAAATTTAAAGCAGTTCTGTGAATATAAAAGGGGTGAAAATTTTAGGATTCAAGAAATTTCTTTTAAAACATAAAATCAAATTATAATATTGTCCACTAATTTAAATGTGTTTTATGAGGAAGTTATTAAAATTATAATAACAGAATCTGATGAATTTGAAAGTAGAGGATTGGGATGTTCTCTCTATCAAATTTAATATTTATAATTGGTGATTAATAAATTTTTAACGTAGATGATTCTTTAAGGGATAATTTTTGTATTATTTTAATTGTAATTATTATTTATTGCAATGATCAATATTAAACATAACGATAATAAATATTTTATGCGGATTAATTTATCTCTTATTGATCCTATAAACAGAGATTTTGAGAAAAATATAAAAAATATGAAAATGAATTAAATTTTAAAGTAATTGATTTTCTTGTTTCTTTAGATTCTATTAAAAATTTTGAAAAAAAAATGAATAACATATCACTTAATGTATACGGTTATTAATATTCAATTAATACATTAATAATTATTAAAAATAAATTAGAAAAACCTATAAATGTGTTATATATGAAAAAGATTATTATAGTTGGATTGAAAGTATGTAAACTATAAAGATTTTAAAATTAAGAAAGAAATTAAAATTAAAGAAAAAGATTTTAAAATTAAAGATTTTCTAAACTTAAAGTAAACTATTAAGAAATCAAATAATTGATGATAAAATATTTATATGTGATGAATGTTTATTATATTTCATTTGGAAGAAAATTTAAAGGAACACGAATAAAATTAAAATGACATAGTTTCGAAATTATAAACATTCAGTGAGAGAACCAATTGATATATATGCTGATTTTGAATATCCAATAAAAAAAATAAATACCTATCAACCCGATAATATTCCATACATACGATAATACTACACTGCGTAAAACAAATAGAAGGACAGTATTTTTTTGCCAATTAATATCTCTTATTTTCTCCTAACTACCAGATATTTATGCAGATTTAGTTTAATAACCCTTTTTTTCATTTTAGGCAAAAATTAAACATCTACCACTAATATTAATAATAAAATTAGTATATATAATTTCAGATGCGTAAAAAAAGTAGAAGGACACTAGCTAATATATTTAATTTAGTGAGTAGTTCTTTAGTTAAATAGTGATTTTGTACTTTGTTTTATCCTTTTCTGTCAAAAAAATCTAATCTGTTTAAAAGTTACGCTGTTTCTCCGTTCTCAGAAATGCCTAAAGGAATATCTTTGAACGATTTTCAAAAGAGCCAAATTTCCGCCTATCAAAATGATGGTAAAGGTGTCAGAGAGATAGCTCGATTGTTGCAGGTAGGCCCCAATACACTTTCAAACTTTATCAGAAATTCTTACAAAAATGAAGACTGGTAGACCGAAAAAGTTAACACCACGTGATGAAAGAAAACTTGTTCGTGTGCTTAAGAAGAACACGATTCAAGTAAGTGTTTCAAAGGCAAGAAATCAAGCAGGACTTAATCATGTGACGAAACAAACAGTTTACAACTATATTAAAAGATCTAAAAAACTTATTTTCAAAAAACGGAAACATCATCCTAAGTGGACACAAGCTCACATTGATAACCGTTTAGCGTGGGCTAAGGAGCACATGTCCTGGACAACAGAATGGACTTCTGTGATATTTTCCGATGAAAAGAAATTTAACTTAGACGGTCCAGACGGATATCAGCACTACTGGCATTGTCTGGGGAATGAAGACGAATGCTATTCAACACGACAAATGGGAGGAGTGAGTTTAATGGTTTGGTTGGCTGTTGGATACAGAAGAAGGACAAGTCTGGTTTTCTTAAATGGTAGGCAAAGACATACAGACTACATTCAAGTGCTGAATTCCGAGTTTCTTCCTTATGGCTCTGACTTGAGGGGTGAAGAGTGGAAGTTTCAGCAAGACGGAGCTTCCATTCACACCGCGATTGGAGTCAAAAATTGGTTCCTAACAAATAATGTGGATGTTTTACCATGGCCAGCCAAAAGTCCTGACCTTAATATAGTGGAAAACATCTGGGCAATGCTAGTTCGTCGAGTTTATGCTGATGGAAAGCAATTTGATTTGCTAACTCAGCTTTGAGAAGCATTGAATGACTCGTGAGACAATTTTTGTCGAACAGAAGTTCAATCTCTATACAATTCACTTCCAAACAGAATATTTGAAGTTATAAAGGCCAATGGGAAGAACATTCCTTATTAAAATCACTATTTTTTCATTCATTATAATGCTGTCCTTCTACTTTTTTTACAAAGTTTCAAAAAAGAGAAACTATTTTTGTTGCCATTAATATTTTATGTTTGAATATCATAATTCTGATGTTAAAATTGTGTTTTTAAAATATTTGTAAAATGTTTCTAATAAAAAAATTTAGTAAAAATAAAATATTTTTCGGTTATTGTTACAAAATCAAGTGTCCTTCTACTTTTTTTACGTACTGTATACGATTAAATATCATAAGCAAGTTGCAATTAAATTTCGTTATTTTATTAAACATAAGGATGGCTAAGTATTTTGGACCTGATGACCGAGTGCCTAGCGCTCTGGCACTCGGTACCGCAGCCGTCGGGTTTGAGTCCCTGCGGTGCCACAGATGTTTGTAGTGGCTCGGAATCCACTTTAAACATAGGTCCAGGTCTGATATGACTGTAGAGCGTTGGGAATCAGGTTGACAATCCTACCCTATAAAAAGAAAACCATCATCTTATGTTTCGGAATCTACCAGTAGGCAGAAGATCTTGGTTCACCATGCCGCTATCGCACCATTGAAGAAGAAGAATGGTTATTTTAATCACCCATTTATTACAGAGGTTAAAAAAAATATTATATCGATATTGAAAAAAGATGCTATGGAAATCGAAAATTTCATTTTAGAAAAAAGAAACAAAAATAATGTGACTGAATGATAGATTTTGATGAAAGCCATTAGGAAAAAAAGAACAAATGTTTATCATTCACGTAAAAAAAAAAAAAAAAAAACACAGAAAAATAACTGATAGATCATTGTCATCTAACTGGAAAATATAGAGGACCAGCAAATAGTGAATAGAATAATGAATGTATATTTGCTTATAAATCAAGCCAAAAAAAATTTACCTGACGTACCTGCTATTAATTTGAACTTACCTAAATGATTAAATATATATATATATATATTATAGTTTTATTGGAATCTTTTATTTTAAAATACAATTTCTATCATTACATTTGTAGAACGAACAACCCCATCCCCATATCCTTATATTTTATAAGTTGTTTTTTTATTCACTTGAAATCACACCAATCAAAAGGTTACCTGGGTTTGAAAAAGATAATGAGTATTCAGTTACATAAATCAAACAAATATCCACAAAACACAGAAGCAAATTTGTAGTTTTGTTATTAAATTTGGAATGGAATCATTTTTTAGCTTTTCTACCTGATCGGTTTAAAAAGAAATCTTCGGATAAAGAAGTGAATATAATTATGAATTTGAATTTTGTATACAGATTTAAAAAAAATGCATTTATTATTATATCATTGTATTTAATTTATCATTGTATTGTGTTATATCACTGTACTTAAAATTTAACTCTAAAGTTAAAAAATATATATATATTATTTTGTACCTAACAATTTAATGCAAACAATTTTTTTCCATTATTTTACAATATTTTTTATTGTTTATTATTTATTGCTATTGCTATTTTTTGTTTGCTTTGTTAGATTTATTTATATTTGTTATATCTTTTATTGTCAATTTTATTTTTATCGTTTTTATGAACATTGCTTTTTTTTTTTAAAATATAATTCTTATATCGCTTTGTTCGTTGATTTGCATTTATTATTATTATTATTATTATTAAACTGCTACAGAACAAGCAATTTCTAATCCATTGAATTTTTGTTTGTTTGTTTTGTTTTGTTTTTGTTTTATAAAACAAAAGTTGTACGGAAGAAAAAGTTTATAATTATTATCCTAGTTATTCCTTTGGACAATTGTCAATGGGCATTAAAAAAAAAAATTGTGCCTATTTTTAATTTAAACAATATTTTTCCCTATTTTACAAAATTTTAAATTTTTTTATTGTTTATTATTTATTGTTATTGTTTCCTTTGTTATACTTGTTACATCTTTTATTGCTATTTTTATTTGTATCGTTTTTATAAACTTTAGTTTCTTATATCGTTTTGTTCGTTGCGCTTACATTTATTATTATTATTATTATTATTAAAATGCGGCAGAAGAAGCAATTTCTAATTGCAAATTTTTTTTTCACTTTTTTTCAAATTTTTTTATTTTTTATTGTTATTGTTATTTTTTGTTTACTTTGTTATATTTATTTATATTTTTTATATCTTTTATTGTTATTGTTATTTTTAACGGTTTCATGAACTTTGCTTTATTTTAAAATATAATTCCTATATCGTTTTGCTCATTGTGTTTGCATTTATTATTATTTAATAATATTAATAAATACAAACACAAAGAACGAAAACAAAACTTTTACTGAAGAAAAAATTTACTATTATTATCCTATTTACTTCTTTGGACATTTGTTAATGTGCATGTTCGGAAATTCTATTCTTTACCGATTAAATTTCATTTTTTTTTATACTTAATGCTTTGTGTTACGTATTTTTTTCTCTTATAAGTTGCTTATATTTCATGTCTGCACTTTATAAAAAGGATATTAAAAAAATAAATCTCCTTCTTTTCAGCTGAAAAATCACCCTAAGGTAAGTGGTAAAAGTTGAGTTGCTTTGGGGCGTTATGTGCAGATGACATGAATTTACTACATTGAATGAAAATATTTGAGAATGATTTTAGAAAGTTTGTTCTTGTAAGACAAATTTTTTAACTGAAAAGAAGTGTAGGTTCGATTTGGTATAAGCACTGATGAATGTTCATCAACAGCCTGTGTTGTGGTAGTGTTGGACTCAGATTTTAATTAACCTAACCAACTAACTTTAGAACAAATTAAAGTAACCTTCCCAGATGGCTGAATTGTAATGGGACCTGTCTCAACAAATTTCAAAGTCTGTCCTATTGAAACACCATATGGTTTGGGCAAAAACCCATTAATTACATTTAATAGTTTTCCCTTCTTACCATTTCCCAACAAAGAAAATAAGGAACCCCTTTTTCACCACCGAAAATTTCCCCGACTTCCTCCCACCCCCACCCCCCTCCCTTCTCTCTACAAGTCCCTCAGGAAAGCATGTTTTCTTCTTTTTTTCTATTCTTTATCCTAGAAAGGGGATAGAAAAAGAAAAAAAAACAACTAAAAAGAAAAAAAAAAAAGAACTCTCCCTTTCGTCCGAATCATTCCTCTAGTGTCCGAGAGGTGGCGCAGTTAAAGGTCAGCAGGTGATCGATTGGAAGTTTTGCTTTCCTTTTCGTAGGGGGTAGGGGGGTCGTTCTTTTCGTAAGGGGGCCTTCTTTTTCTCCCGTCGGCATCACAATGCAGTTCCTTCATCCGCGAAATCTAATCCGTTCTCTAAGTATGCCCTGCCTTCCTACTGATACGAGGGGTCGGAATTAATGCACACATTTGCATTTTCCATAGCGCCCGCTGCTGGAAGAACGTGTTGGGAGAAGTTACTTTAATTTTGATTTTCCCGGTTTTAAGGGAAAAGCGAGTATTTTTAAAGAGGGGACTATGTGTGTGGGGGTGTATTGCTCGTTCGAAGGAAAAAAATAAATCGATTACTAGAAATAGCAATGCTACAGCGATATTTGTGACATTGTAGTATTTTTTTTTTAAAAGATAGAAAGCAATTCGAAATGAAATGGAATTTTTTTTCCCTTGGACGGAAAAAAAAAAAAAAAAAGAAACTTCTTTTAAGAAGAACATATTATGCAAGATCTATTTTGTAAGAGACAAAAAAAAAAAAAATCCTTTTGGGACGCATGCAACTTTTTTTTTTTTTTTTTGAAAGAGAAAAAAATTGTGAAGGTTAAGAAAAAAAAGTTAGTTTAGTGTTGAGACTAACGGACAAAACGGTTTCAGACAAAATTATCAATTTAGACAAAGTAAACTGATTTTAAGACCTACGGGGAAAAAGTTTTTTATCCATTAAATATATGGGTATTATTTTGGGGAGAGGGGTTGTTCGAGTCTTTGATCACTTTCAGTTTGGGTCTTAAAGTTCTTTCACGAGCATTTCTTATTTCTTTCACGAGCTTTTTTATTTCTTTCATGAGCTTTTCTTATTATTTCTTTTATGAACTTTTACACGCATAATATTTATTCACGAAATAATTGAGTAATTATTAAATAATTTAGTAAAAAAGAAAAATTACTGTAAATTTTTTTTTAAAAGGTCGTCTGATGAAAGAAAGCAGTGACAATTTTATTTTAAAATGAAAATGAGATTTTTCAATGAAAACAAAAAATCGTTTGGAATTTTATAATTTAAAAAATTTTTTTTTTAAAATTGCTGTTATGCGTTTTGTTCTTAAATTAAATTCTATATTTTATGGGTAGCCTATATATCGAACGTAGCCTGATGGTTGAGTGACTAATGCTCTGGGAACTCGGCGCCACAGGTTTCGGGTTCGAGTCCCGTGGTGCCATGGATGTTTGTAGTGGTTCGGAATCCACTTTACACCGTAGGTCCCGGTCTAATATGGCTGATGAGTGTTGGGAGTAGGACTAACAATCCTACTCCGTCAAAATTAAAACATCTCTCGTCTCGTAATCTGTCAGTAAACAGGCGACCTTGGCCCACAATGGGGCTGTTGCGCCGATGACGCTGATATATCGGGACAGTCGATTACAATATCATTTTATAATTTATGCCCTGCCTTCCTGCTGATACGAGGGGTCGCAATGAATGCACACATTTGCATTTTCTATAGCGCCCGCTCCTAGAAGAACGTGTTGGGAGAAATTACTTTGATTTTGCGAGCATTTTTAAAGAGGGGACAGGGGTGGGCGTATTGCTCGTTCGAAGGAAAAAATAAATCGATCACTAGAAATAGCAATGCTACAGCGATATTTGTGACATTGTAGTATGTTTTTTTTAAAGATAGAAAGCAATTAGAAATGAAATGGAATTTTTTTTTTTTTTTTCGGACGAGAATAAAAAAGAGCCTTTTTTTAGCACATATTATGCAAGATCTATTTTGTAAGAGACAAAAAGAAAAAAAATCCTTTTAGGACGTATGCAGGTCTCCTTTTTTTTAAATTTTTTTTTTTTATAGGAGAAAAAAATTTAAAGGTTAAGAAAAAAAAATTAGTTTAGTGTCGAGAGTAACAGACAAAACGATTTCATTTGAGGCAAAATTATCAATTTATTCAAAGTAAACTAATTTTAAGTCCTATAGGGAAAAAAGATTTTAACCCATAAAATATATGGGTATTATTTTGGGGAGAGGGCTTATTCGTGTCCTTGATCATTTTCAATTTTGGTTTTAAATTTTATTCACGAACTTTTCTTATTTCGTTCACGAGCTTTTTTCATATCTTTCACGAGTTTTTTTTCATTTCTTTCACGAGCTTTTTTTTTATTTCTTTGATGAGCTTTTTATGCACATAATATTTATTTACAAGTAATTATTAAATAATTATTATTACATTGAGTAATTGTTAAATAATTTAGTAAAAAGAAAAATTATTATAAAATTGTTTTAAAAGACTGGTGACTGATAGATTGTCGTCTGGTGAAAGAAAGCAATGGCAATTTTTTTTCAAAAGGAAAATGAGATTTTTCAATGAAAAAAAAAAAATTTTTGTAATTCTACATTTTTTTTGTTTTTAATTTTTAAGAATACTGCTATGCGTTTTGTCCTTACATTAAATTCTGCATTTTATGGATAACCTGTATATCGGCCAGGCCAAATACAATATTTTTTTAAAATTTTTTATTGTAACCGTAATTCCTCCTACACACCGGCAAGAGGGTTCAGGAGAAATGGCCAGTAGGCTTAGAGATTCTCACCCAAAAGAAAGTATAGCGCAGCCTGAGCTCCCGCTGAGAAACGTTTAGTTTAAAGTCTCTCCTCCCAAAAATAAATATACTTAGCGCAACCCTGCGTATTAGTAGGCCTACAGACACTGACCCGGAGGAAAAGTATCTTTCGCGCACCCTGCGCGTACCTGAGTATCGAGTTTTTGACTTAGAAGTGGAATTATTCCACAAATCTTTATATGTCTTTAAATGATATATGTCTTATATGATTGATATATGTCTTATATGATTATATGTCTTTAAATGTGTTAAATATTGTATGTCTCTCACTGCATGTGTGTGATGTTTGGGCGTGTGTAAATAAAGCTGTGAGTTCTCAAACCTGTGCCTTAAATATCTCAACTCAACCACACCTAGTTAGAATCTGGTTGTCCAACCTGCACGCTACATTATTTATTATAATAATTTTTTTTTAATAATGAACATCTCTTTTCAGATAACAAATTTGTTTCTTAAGACACAACATGGTGATCAAAATGCTACAATGCTTTTCCTAGAAAGAAAAAGGTGGAAAATGTCTTCTTTTCGTCTTCTTAAGAGAAACTGGTTCACATTTGTTTCCCACGTGACAGAAAATCTAGAAAACGCACAAGGAAGCAAATGAAAAAATAAGAAAATTATAAAATAACTCCAAAGCATGCTACCTAATTTTGTGCAAAGCCTTCCCTCCCCTCCCCCCGCCCAATCAATAGAAGGCGGATACCGAACTCGTAACCTCACCTTCGAAACAGAGATGACAATGAAACTCCTCATTTGAAATCTGTGCTACAAATGGATTTCCTTTAATGCAATTTAGTAATTCTTTTTTTTGGTAAACATAAATTATTTTATTCTTAAAAAAAATAATCAATCTATTTTTAATTAAAAAGTAGATTGATAATCTTTTAATAATCATTTATGTAGTTACACGATATGTTTAATGTATGTTTAGCAGTCTATAAATTACAGAAAAGCTTACATTGAACCTCTTGTTCACTTCTATTAGCTTAATGACTCGCCATAGAAGTTCTTGAGATAAGTGATGTCAATGCAGTACTTTTGTGTCCAAAGTGATAAGCCTTGATGGAGCGGATAAAAAAAAAGAATATCTTCCGAAAATCAATTGCAGAGCTATTGTAGAGCTTTTTTATAGCTTGTACAAATAGCTAAAAAAGCTAAAAAAAGTATACTGATGTCAATTAGTATTTTTACCTAAATTATGGCTGTCTCGAAATTTTTACTACACAGTATTTACTTACAGAAACTACAGATACCTATTTTCAACTACATGTACATCATATTCTGATAGAGCATTACTTGTTACGCATTCTGCACCATTTGTATGACTCGCCATAGAAGTATTTCAAATAAATGATGCCAAAACAGTACTTTTTTGTCCAATGTGACAAACCTTGTTGGAGCTGATAAAAAAAAAAAAAAATATCTTCCGAAAATCAATTGCAGAACTATTATAGAGCTGTTTTATAGATTGTACAAATAGCTAAGTACAATTATAAAATGTAACACATGCTGAATATACCGGTTCTCGTTAGATCACCGAAGTTAAGCATCATTGGGCGCGGTCAGTACTTGGGTGGGTGACCACCTGGGAACACTGCGTGCCGTTGGCAAATTTGGGACCTGAATGGCCGAGTGTCTAGCGCTCTGGCGCTCGGTGCCACAGGTTTCGGGTTCGAATCCCGGCAGTGCCATGGATGTTTGTAGTGGTTCGGAATCCACTTTAAACCGTAGGTCCCGGTCTTCTATGACTGTAAGAGCGTCACGGAGCAAAAGTCAGGCTTCTACCTACGGGTGCTCCATCACAACAGAAGCTGCTTCCTTCCCCTTCAATCATGAGTCCATATGGGCTCGTGGGCTTGGCCAGCCAAGTGGGATAAGAAACAACAACAAACATAAAATGTAACTAAGAAAAATTCAATGATTTCAATCAGTACCTTTACCTATATTTTGGTTAACTCGAAATTTTAACTATACAGTATGTACTTACGGAAATTAAAGATTGCTATTTTCAACCACGTGTACAGCATATTCTGATGGGGCATTACTTTTTATGTATTCTGCGTCATTTGTATGACTCATCATAGAAGTACTTCAGATAAATGATTTCAATAGAGTACTTTTACGTTCAATGTGGTAAGCCTTGATGGAGCGGATAATAAAAAAGATCTTCTGAAAATCAATTGAAGAGCTATTACAGAGCTTTTTTATATCTTGTGCAAATAGCAAAATAAAATTATAAAAAACAACTAAGAAAAGTACAGTGATGTACTTTTATCTAAGTTTTGGCTATCTCGAAATTCTTACTACACAGTATTTACTTACAGAAACTACAGATGCCTATTTTCAGCTACGTGTACATCATATTCTGATGGATCATTACTTTTTACATATTAAAGCGCCATATATTCCTCATATTCTGATGGAGCATATTTATACATATTTCTGCGCCACTTATGAAAATTTATTTGTTTTTGACGGTGTAATCTAATTTTTTTTCTTCTAAATTATCTTTAATTTTTGGAAACCAGTGTATAATATAATAGTAACATGAATAAGCAATTAATCTTAACTTAAAAGTACATTAGATCTACTTCACATAGCATTGCAATTGGGCACCAATTTGATAAGCCTTATTTGAGAGCATAAAGAAAAAAAACTAAAATTATTTCTAAAATTATTTCTAAAATTATTTGCAGAACTTTTATAAAACGCGTGCACAAATAGCTAACTAAAATTATAAAAATAACAATAACTAAGAAAAGAAAAAGAAAAATTCGATAATATGAAACTTTAAAGAAAAACGAAAGAATTGTATGGAAATTAATGTCTTGTCTTTTTTGGTATTTTTGATTTTTGGTGCTTTAGAGTTAATAAAATATTACTTAATTCATCAATTAAAAACAAGTATTATAAAAAAAAAAATTTAAGTCAATTCTTATTTTTTTTTCCTATTTTGCAGAAAGTTCTTTATAAATAATTTTCATTCATTTTTTTAAGTTTATCTGGCGCCATCTATTGGTAGATATATGCAACTTAAATCTAAAAAAAATTAAAATTAAATAATTAAATTTAATTACTGAATTAATATTTGCAAAAACTGTATTAACATTCAGTGTCATCCACTACAAGTTAAAAAAATATATTTGAACTTGAGTGGATGAATAAAAAGTATTTTATTATCAATTGAAAATTTGTACAAGATATATATAGGAGAGTGCGAGCTAATAGAAGGAATTGGATAAAAAAGAGTCTTGAGAAAATTCGAGGATTGGTTTAGAAATTTGGCCTCCTGAGTAAAGATTTATTTATTTTATCTATTTATTTTTTAATTCGGGAACGTTTCGATGGTTCTGCATTCATCTTTTGTATTCCATTCATCCTTTCAGATCATGCATTCGTTCTTTATTGACAATCCCACAACAGAAATATCCTTGTGTATGTCATTTCTACCCTGTATGAAGGTCATTACAAATAACATTTTATGCTGAGCTAGACATAAATGATAGTGTATAGCAGGGGTCTCCAAATTACGGCCCGCGGGCCAAATCCGGCCCGCCATTGCCATCAATCATGCCCGCGACAGCGAATAGCTTATTGTTGCTGTAATAGGTTGGATAAAAAAACACAGAATGATAATAACTCGGTTTTATTTACTTGCTAGGTAAAGCTTAATGACAAGCATAATACGCAGGAAATTTAACTTAAGCATAATAACTAACAAATAATTGAAATGAATTCCACTAACATTATAAACTAGTGAATATCCCACGGTTACCATCGGTAGTTATGTTGGGGTAAAGAGTATCGCATATGTATGTATATCGATGTTTGGAATGTATATATCCTGAATCAAACATATGATTTGTATCCTGAAAATCCCTCAGGAACGGAAAAGCTAAATTAACGCGAATGGAACCGCAGGGTATCCACTTGTAAAAAAATGCTAATGACATTTATGTAATTGTGATTTTTCACTGACTATAATTTGTAGCTGTGATTCAATTGTACCAATTATTAAAAGAGATTTAAAATGCTCATCGGTTAAACATCTGTAAACATTCTTTGTGTACTTCATTTGGAGAATGTTTTCTCACACAAGTAAGTAGTACCATAGATTAATTGATGAGTTTTTAATTTTTTGCCATTATAGATAATGGCTGAAAAATTAAAACGGTTTTGGCCCTTGGTACTTACTGGAGTAAACAGTATGGCCCTAAGGCTGGAAAGTTTGGAGACTCCTGGTGTATAGGACACATTGTGGATTCTAAAACTTTCTGAAGTCGGGGACCTTCAGAAAGTTACCTACAAATAATTGTAAGAGTACTATATACAAATTTCTGAGAAATATGTTATAATATTGCAAATATTGCAGAAAAAAATAATTCGAAAAAAAATATGAAATGAAACGCTTCGTAAACTTATTTATCCTTGGGTTAAACATAAGCCTGAAGTGTCCTAGCGATTTCTTTAATGTTCGGGCAAAAACTCTCATTTCCTCGTTAATACATTGAAGATTTCTTCTTTTTTCACACATCATTGTGGTGAAGGTAGAAAATTTTAATTCATATAAATATGAAGTTGAAAATTGTAGTAAAATTTTCAAAGATTTACATTTACATTTAATTAATTTTTGAATTTAGCTATTTGAATGTTTTATTGAATTTTTGTATTGAATATATTTTATATTTATTGAATATACTTCAATGAATTTTTGTACTGAATATGTTTTGAATATTTATGATATATTTTATTGAATTTTATGCTCTACTAGAAAACAAAATAGTTATTTGAAATATTTTTGGATTAATACTATATTTTTTCTAATTTTCGAATTCGCTAATTAAATGCTTTATTGAATTTTTGTATTGGATCTATTTTGAATATAATATATATTTATTTAATAAATTTTTTATTCTCTATAGAAAAACAAAATAATTATTTGGAATTTTTTTTTTTTTTTTTGAAATAAATGCTATATTTTCTAATTTTTGAATTTCTCTAATTGAATGCTGTATTTTTAGTACTATCTTTCCAAAAAAGTTAAAACATTTCTTTCTGTTCTGTTCTTTATGAGGGAACCTGACTATTCATACAAAAAACTTAAAAAAGAATAACGCTAACCTTCTTCGAACTAACTATAAATACTAAAATAACTACATAAAACAAACAAATAATAATCGCGAGATTTACTACACGCCAACTCCCACGTTTTTCATTTGTATTCCAGTTCTGGCAGATTGCAGAAAGAGTGTGGGAAAAGTTCCTCACCTGTCCTGTAAAACAGGGCATTCCGAAGCAAAATCGTGAAGTTTTTGAAATAAAAACAGCAGACGCCCATTATACCTTCCCAGAAAGCATTTTCTGTAGTCTACAGAGGAAGGTTTCAAAGAGACTACAGGAAATGCAACCAGAACTGAGATTTTTCATAACTTGAGGCCATCTTTGATCTTAATCTAACTAATTTTAGATAAATTAGTGATTTATACGTCTCATTCGTGGATTTCTAATGACTGGCACTCCTATCGAGTAATTGCATAAGACAGCACAATTTGCTTACAATACTTTTTGTTTGGTTGAATATGATGATAATATCTCGCATCGACTGCTGCTGGAACTAGCGTCATGCAAATTATCCTTATCCTCACCCCTCTCTGACAATGTAAATTCCCATGATAAAACTTGCAACAAATTAGCAGTTGATAGGGAATCAAAAAAGTAAAGACCTATGAGTTAATACATATTCATAATATTCTTATAACAGGTGGGCTGAAAGGTCCGTAGGCTGACACATAGATGGCGCTACTAGTATTAAATCAATATGATTTTTAGTTAGCCCTAACCTTCAAAAGACACGTGTATAAATTTGACCTAATATCCTAGTCACTACTGATGTTTGAATACATTATTGTCTAAGTGTTTTATTATGGAAACCAAGCAGTTTGTTGTGTTGAACACCTTTGTAAAATTTGACTTCAAAGATAACTTTTTACTTTTATACTATTTTTTTTACTGAGCAATTTAAAAAGTGAACATTCAACAGTGTCACTGTTGAAGTGAAGTTTTACTGATATTTACTGAATTTGTCACTTTAAATGACAACTGGGAATTGATACTGACAAAATTGCACATATAGAACTTATTGTGCCCTGATGGCCAATTGACTTGCGGCTGGCCTTTGGCAGCGTAGGCTTCAGGTACGAATCATGGTGATGGCATAATGTTTGTTAGTGGTTCGGAATCCGCGTTAAACTGTAGATCCCATCAAATTATCAAGCGTGCAAAAAATGACTGTAGAGCGACAAACCAATTTCTTTCTATGAATTTTATTGATTGCTAAAAACCATATAAAATTCTGTATGGAAATCGTTTTAGCCAGCTGATGTATGGAAATATTTTCTAACAATAAATAAAAGGACAGTGATAACAAAGATAAGTTTGCTACAGCAAAAATGGAGAGTAATCTAAATTTTATAGGTAATTTGTATATCGGATTGCAATTTTTATTAGTTCTCATAGACTCTTAAGTTTTTAATTTTAAGTAATTACTTTTTGTGCGTGTCTGTATTAAAGAGGATTACTTATTTAAAAATTTCTCCTCTAACATAATAATGGTTGTGGCACTGACTAAGGTGTAAGATTACGCAGGTTAAATTTGAATGGTGGTATATGCCACATGGTGGTATAGGCCATGAATTTGAAAACTATTAGACTAAATTAAACGGAAAACAAGTAGAAAATGGTCGCAGAGAATCTCACAATCACAATTGAATTATATAGGATTGCCAAGAAAGAATTTTCCAGATTTTTTTAAAGCAGTTATCACTGAAAAAGCCATTACTTCCCTCACACCATTATAATTGTATAATAAATTTTAAAAGCACTAGATACTGTTCAGAATCAACAAATTATGAAAAATAGAAATGCACTATGAAATATAAACGAGAAATGTATTAAATATACTAAATATGCAGTATATTTCCACTTCGAAAGTCTTCACTAGGAGACATGCAGTGCCACCACATCAAATAAATAAAGAATTCTTTTTTTTAATTAAATAATTACCAGCATTTAACCTAAAAAACGAAAGGTAAAATCTAAACACCTATTTCATTTAAGTACATTTTCATCTTAAATACATTAGAACCTTCATGTCGTTTGAATAATCGGAACATATCCGCTTTTCTCATCACCATTCCTGACCTTTTTACACCATGGAATACTGACTCTATTTTCCATTTAATTATACTCGCTCGATTTTAATGAGTTAGATTTAATGAAAAATGAATAATTTAAACTTACTTTTATCAAACTCTTTCCCGTTGTAAATCAGACACACATCTACACATACAAAAAATAAAATAAAAATAAGAGAGACCAGACAGTTGTAAAAAGTAGGGTAAAAAAAAAATGCCTCTAGAGGGGAAAGACTGTGATTACTGTGAAGCCAAGGTTTTTCTTTTTCCGGTTATTTAAGCGCAAAAGGGAGTAATTTTATTTACAATTCAGCAATATGTTAACGAATTACTTAACGCAGATGTTTTTATTTTATCTTGGAAGAGTTAGTTGAATTGTAGGATTGGGGTTCATTTTTATCTCCAAAATTCTTACACTCTGTTAATGTTTAGAAACTTAACTATTTTTTAAATAAGGTAGGTAAGGTTAGTAAATGTTAAGATAAATTTATAAGGTAAGCTAAATATTTCTTTGTGCCTCTGCTATCGTCCATTCTCACTATGTGTCCATTGAATTCTCTTTGGCTTTATATTATTTATGATATCCTTTTCACCAAACAATTTTATGATTGTAACACTTCCTCCAAACATTACCCACTTTGATAGATCCAAATATAGCTCTTAAGATCATCCTCTCCCAGGTTTTCAACATCTGTGTTTTTGAATTAAGGTCCAAGTCTCAGACTCATAAATAACTGTTGGTTTGATTATAGTTTTATACACCAGGAGCTTTGTTTCCCGTTTTAATATTTTAGATCTGACTAATTTTTAAGAGTAAAGAAACTGCGATTTCCTGTATTTAGTATGTTAAACTGTAGGTCCCGGTCTAATTTGCCCAACATGTGCACAAAATGACAATAGAGCGACAAACTAAACCAAACCAAACCAAAAATGTATTTAGACTTTGTATAATCTCTGGCATAATATCATTATTTTCTGAGGCAATTGAACCCAAATATTTAAACAAATTACCAAATAAAACGTCTTATGAGTCGCAATTAATATATATAAACTAAATGCGACATTATCATCACGAGAAGAAATTGCAACTATTCAGAAAAGCTTATAACAACGTGTTAATTCAATAAATATATTAAAAGTTGGCAAATATAAAAAAAATCTGCCATTAGTTTTTATAAACATTTGTATAATATAAAATAAAGGTATTGATTTTGAAGAATATATTATAAATTTTTATTATACCTACAATTTGTATAATACAAAATAAAGGTATTGGATTTGTAGAATATATAATAAATTATTAATATACCTGCAATTAACTTCGCTATATTTTCCATAAATTAATTTTTCCACGACATTGATAAACAGAGATTTACGAGTGCTTATTTTATTTTTGTATTGTAAGAAAGAGTCGTAGTTAAATTGGTTAATGAATTATTTAGAAATCTAATTTAAAGATGGAAAAGAATTATTTACGCTCATTACTATTAAATATTATGCATTTTTTTATTTATTGATGGCTGATTCATCAGCTAAGCAGACAGCTGCAAATAAGGACAAAACAAGCCTGGCTTAAATAATCAAACCACAGACAGCGGTTTTTTCTTCTCTTGAGATTTTAAAATACATTAACTGTTTATGCATAAATGCAAATCGTTTATTATTCCCTAAGGGAAAATTAATTTTACATCAGATAAAAAATAAATGTACTCGGAGTTTTCTTTATGTCTGAAAAATGAATTTAATTAATCGCAAAATTATTGGTGTACTGTATCATTTTAATAAATTTTATCATATGTATTACCATATTTTTATAAAAATTCACGATTCGAAAGTACGATTATTTATTTTTTAAGAGAAATAATTATTAAATATATCTAGATAGGAAAATTCATTGCTAAATGGATATAAATTATAATTTTTAAATAGTATGCATAGTTTAGGGCAATTATTTTGCTTTTGAAGGAAATATTTTCAGCTTTTAATAAATTATTCTATAACTAATATCATTCATTTAATTAATTGGATTCTGTTCAATTTTTGAGAGATCTGTTACACGATAGAGAATTCGATTCTCAAATTATGGTTTAGGTTATTATGGTTATTATAAATTATTACAATTGCAGGCGTTTAAATTATTATACCCGCAATTTGTATAATGCAAAATAAAGGTATTGGATTTGCAAAATATATTATAAATTATTTTTATACCTGCAATTTGTCTAATACAAAATAAATTTTTTGGGTTTGTAGAATATATTATAAATTATTATTGTACCTGCAATATGTATAATACAAAGTAAAAGTATTGGATTTGAAGAAGGATTGGATTTAAAGGTATTGGATTTGTTATACGAAGGAGAATACTATTATCAAATTATGGATCACAGAATTGAGAGGCACAGAATGTATTATGAAGAACTTTATTGTATTTGATCATTTCTGTGATAAGTAAAAAAAAATAGTGCAGATGCAAAACGTTTTATTGTTAAATAACTAATATCATGAAATGAAGAATTATTAAATATAATGAAACAGAAATTTTCTTTCGCATAAAAATGAACGTTGGAAGAGATTATATTCTAAGCTGCTTCTTCTTCATTGGTGCAACAGCCCCATGCACCAATGAATGGTGGGTCAAGGTGGAATGGCTCCCATGGGGGCCAAGGCCACCTCCCTACTGGCAGATTTCGAGACATGAACTATTTTCTTTTTTTTACGGCGTAGGGTTGTAATACGGTTGTTTTACGCTCTTCTACAGTCATATTAGACCGGTACTTACAATTTAAAGAGGATTCCGAACTACTGCAAACATCCATGGTACCTCTGGTACCATCCATCGAAACTCAAAACCTGTGCCACTGAGCCCCAATCTCTCGGCCATCAGGCCTCATATTCTAAACTGGGCATGACTTTTTTTCTCATGTGTCTCTAAGCGTCCAAACTTAAAGATAATTTAGTGCTTATGGAATTATCAGTATAAAGGAACATTGGAAGAGATTTTATTCTAAACTGGACATGGCTATTTTCTCATGTGCTTCTAAGAGTCCAAGTTTAAAGATAATTTTTGTGCTTATGAGTTCAGTATAAACAATTGAAGAGCCCCGGTACTGTTCTCTAATGATTAGGATATCGCCTAAATATAGATAGCACTTGGATTACGTTTTGATTTCTTAAAGACAATTATTACACTATTATGTATGTATACTCTTTGATAAATACTAATGCAAGTTAAATCTGTCAGACTAAAATTCTCTTATTAGGTGGTTACCCAACACCTTCTATTGGGAATAGAAGGTTATCCAACACCATCTATTGAGAATAGAAAGTTATCCAACACTTTCTATTTTTAACGATTAGGATATCACCTAAAGATAGATAAGCACCTGGGTTACATCTTGGATTCTTAAAGATAACTATTACACTATTATGTATGTATAATGCTCTTCGATAAATACTAATGTAAGTTAAATCTGTCAGACTAAAATTCTCTTATTAGTGGCATCCAACACCTTCTATTGAGAATAGAAGGTGTTGGATGAGGTTTAATTCATGTTACTTGATGATGGTTACTGCGCAGAAAATTAGTTGAATCGTAGCTTCATGCTTCCAACCGGTAAACATATAGAAATAAAGCGAGGGAACTTGTCTTCCAGTATTTACAAAAAATACCGAAAAAACTCTTGTAACATCATCCTGTCGGTAAAGCTCTCACTTCTAACGTGAACTCCACTGTACTATTTTTTTTTAAACTTATTATTCCGCACTTTCCTTGAAGCTGATCCTATTAGGTTCGATGGAGTAAACTTGATCCATGAGAATCCTTGTAGTGCCAACAAACACAATTGAACTGGAGTCTTTTGTAATCGTGTACTTCGCCAAAGGAGAGTAATTTTCACACATGGTTGGCATGAGCCCCGTGTATTTTGGAATCATATTCATTCCCAATGCGGTTTTCCCCCTTTCTCAAAAGAATAGTACTGCATTATACTCGGTACTGAATTTTTCACTCAGTTCAACGAGTTTATCAGGTTTGACAAGTGGAAACGTAAGAGAAACTCCATTTGAGTAGGGTTGAGCTGTTATTCCCTTTCCGTGTATTATATATGTATTATTGGTGCTATTTTAGCATTCTCTATAGAGAATGCAATACCTTTAAAAGAACTTACATTATGGCATTCTCATATCAATGTCCATCAATAGACAGCACTTATTTGATTCTACAGTCCCAAAAGCAACCCTTAATTTATAACCTTTTTAGGATGTTTATTCAATGCAATGTTTGTTACAATACTCAAAATTACAATTCAAAGATGATATTCTTGAATATATACTATTGTTGAATTAAATGTCTAACATGTAGATAAAAAGAAAATTTCGACTTAAATGAAGAGATTATTTCTCAGTAACAAATAATTTTCAATATTAAATAATATGGATTTAATAGGTCTATAATCTATATTCACAATCAATATTTCAATTTCGTGAATCTTTATAAACAATATAATTTATTGTTGATAAATTATTTTGAAATAATGGAGATGAATTAATACATATTATACATAAAAATATTGTTTAAATATCAAAAATAAATAAATAAATAAAATAAAAAAATAGTATAATTTCAACAAAATAGTTATGAGGGCTTAACCTAGTATACCTTTCTCTTATTTTGTTTCTAGAAATGGATCGAAGAAAGAAATGAACAAATTTTCTAGAAATGCACTGAAGAAAGAAATGGACAAAATTTTTTAGAAATGGGCTGAAGAAAGAAACGAACAAAATTTTCTAGAAATGGACCAAATTAAGCGATTTTTTTAGGTTAATGAATGATATTTTATTTTTTTTTAAATTATCATAATTCATTCGTTATTGAAAAATTTCATTCAGAAAATGGTCTTTAACAATTCAAAATGCAATAGTCCATTGGTAACACTACAGAGAAATGAGATAAAATGTATCTAATCTATTATTCAGAGGAAAAAGGATATTTTGTTTTTAATTGTAGACATTGGTAATATGATTCATTTTCAACTTCAATTTCTCTTTGTAGGAGGGCCATCAAAAATTATTAATATTTTATATTTGATGGTTACGATGGATTTAATGCAACCGTCAAATATAAATGTCGTTTATCTTTATTATCAAAGTTCTTTTATTTACTGTTAGAAAATATTTCCATACATCAGCTAGCTAAAACGATTTCCATACAAAATTTCTTATGGTATTCCGCAATCAGTAGAATTCCTAGGAAGAAATGGTTGAGAATCATACACTTTAGCTTTTCACAATGAATCTTTAATTATCCTCATGCTTAGAAAGAAAACAGAAACATAAAACTGCAATGAGCAATGCAATCTGCAATCTGCGAAACTGCAATCCTTTCAATTACCGTTAGAAAATACTTCCATACATCCGTTAGCTAAAACGACTTCCATTCAAAATTTCATATAGTGTCCTGCAATCAATAGAATTCATAGGAAGTATTTGGTGAGAATCATATACTTCAGAGTTTCACAATAAATCTTTATTTATCCTCATGCTTAGAAATGAAACAGACACATAAAACTTCGATGAGCAATGCAATCTGCAATCCTCAAAACTGCAATGAGCAATGCAATCTGCAATCCTCAAAACTGCAATAAGCAATGCAATCTGTAATCTTCAAAATTGGAATTCTTTTATTTACCATTAGAAAATATTTCCATATATCCGCTAGCTAAAACGATTTCCATACAGAATTTCATATCATGTTCTGCAATTAATAGAATCCCTAGGAAGAATTTAGTGAGCATCATACAGTTTAGCTTTTCACAACAAATCTTTATTTATTTTCATGTTTAGAAATGAAACAGACACATAAAACTGCAAAGTATCTTCATATCGATGAATTTGCTTCTGAAGTAAGAGAAGACATTAGGACAATAATTATAAATGTTTACATCTTGTTTAGGTATGTATTTTCTTATTTTTCCAGGTTTAAAATAAAAAATCAATACTTCCAACTTCTTTTAATAAGATCGCTTTCTTCAATTGTGCGTGATAATTCCTGAATGCTTAAAAACACTGTGCTTTTCTTTGAGTTTTTTTAAGCAACAGAATAGGAGTAGAAAAACAAATATCCAACTAAAAATCACCATCATTCATCATTTTTAGAATTCATTACATTTAAGTGCCATTCAGATTTTGAAAAAAACGAACAGTTAGAAGTGTCATTTTGAGCAATCTTTTAGGACACCTTCTAAGAATGCGTTCAGAACTCTCGATCAAAAAAAAAAAAATTCCGAGTAAACAATTGAAAGCATTCTACCTCGCAATCCAAACATTTTCGAAGAACAAAAAATTTTTTTTAAAAGCTCTGAGCCAAAAAAAGAAAAAAAAATCTTACCAAGGTCTGAAGAGGAAAAAAGACAGAAGGAAAAAAAAGTAAATAAATAAAAACATCTATTACCCACCTAGGCTCATCAGTCATGTTAGTGGGTCTTTTTCCCACGAAAACAAAGCGAAAGAAAAGAAACGGAATAAATAAATGAAAAGATAGGGCGACGGTTGCATGCCTTTATGTCGTTGTTTATCTATCAATCAGAGAGATCAAAGTTGTGAAGTTCCTTCACTTATACCTCGAGATTTCGTGTGCTGCGCTTCCTTGATACACCTGCCCCTATTCCCACTAAGAACAGCTTCCAATAATCGTCTGGCTTTTTTCACTTCTGCAGACCTCGATTGCTTAGATTTTCCTTTTTGCTTTCCAGGGGCCATTTTTTTTTCTTTGACTTCATATTTTTGATTCCAGAGTAGGAAAAAAAATAATAACAATAATAAAAAAATTTTAAAAAATTAAAGAACGATTTTTTTTTTATATTACAGTTAGTAATGCCTTTTAGCAAACTTTAAAAATTTATAAAATATCTAATTAAAGATAATAATAAAGATAATAATAAGAGATAAAGTTTTACTGATTAATAATAAACCTATCATATCCAACAAGAACTTTGGAATTATACTGTATATACACAGGATGTTTATAACTTTTGATTATATATCATTTGATGTTTATAACATTAACGATTGCTTAGATTTTCTTTTTGCTTTAAAGGGACCATTTTTTTTTCTTTGACTTCATATTTTTGATTCCAGAGTAGGAAAAAAAATAATAACAATAATAAAAAAATTTTAAAAAATTAAAGAACGATTTTTTTTTTTTTTTTTTATGTTACAGTTAGTAATGCCTTTTAGCAAACTTTAAAAATTTATAAAATATCTAATTAAAGATAATAATAAGAGATAAAGTTTTACTGATTAATAATAAACCTATCATATCCAACAAGAACTTTGGAACTATACTGTATATACACAGGATGCTTATAACTTTTGATTATATATCATTTGATGTTTATAACATTAACGATTACTTAGATTTTCTTTTTGCTTTCCAGGAACGATTTTTTCCCCTTTGACTTCATATTTTTTATTCGAGAGAAGAAAAAAAATAATAATAACAATAATAAAAAAATTAAAGAACGATTTTTTTTTATATTGCAGTTAGTAATGCCTTTTAGCAGACTTTAAAAATTTATAAAATATCTAGTTAAACCTATTATATCCAACAGGAACTATACTGTATACACACAAGATGTTTATAACATTTGATTATATAACATTTGATGTTTATAACATTTGATTATATAACATTTGATGTTTATAACATTAACGATTGCTTAGATTTTCTTTTTGCTTTCCAGGGACGATTTTTTTTTTACTTTGACTTCATATATTTGATTCGAGAGTAGGAAAAAAATAATAACAATAATACATAAATTAAAGGAACGATTTTTTTTTATATTGCAGTTAGTAATGCCTTTTAGCAGACTTTAAAAACTTATAAAATATCTAGTTAAACCTATCATATCCAACAGGAACTATACTGTATACACACAAGATGTTTATAACATTTGATTATATAACATTTGATGTTTATAACATTTGATTATATAACATTTGATGTTTATAACATTAACGATTGCTTAGATTTTCTTTTTGCTTTCCAGGGACGATTTTTTTTTACTTTGACTTCATATATTTCATTCGAGAGTAGGAAAAAAATAATAACAATAATACATAAATTAAAGGAACGATTTTTTTTTTATATTGCAGTTAGTAATGCCGTTTTTTTTACTTTAAAAATTTATAAAATGTCTAATTAAACCTATCAAGTCCAACAAGCACTTCGGAACTATACTGTATATACACAGAATGTTAATAACATTTGATGTTTATAACATTAACGATTGCTTAGATTTTCTTTCTGCTTTCCAGGGACGATTTTTTTTTCTTTGACTTCATATTTTTGATTCCAGAGTAGGAAAAAAAATAATAACAATAATAAAAAAAATTAAAGAACGATTTTTTTTTATATTACAGTTAGTAATGCCTTTTAGCAAATTTTAAAAATTTATAAAATATCTAATTAAACTTATCAAATCCAACAAGCACTATGCAACTATATTGTATACGCACAGGATGTTTATAACAAACAAAGTTTATACATATGTATATACACAGGGTTTATTATAGGATATTACAGGATATGTATTTATATACATAGGATTCAAAGTTTACACATAAGTTTATACATATATGTATTAAGAAGAAATGATATAAAGTTTCTTTCATACATAAATTTGTTTATACTTGTTTTTATGTGTGAAACGAATATATTAATACTACATTTTTGTTTCCATTCTTTATTCGCATAAAAAGTCAACAACGATAATGCACCAACGAAGTTTCTGAGAAACTAAAAGCTGTAATTTTCATGGTTATCTACTAGGAGCGCTATCGTCTATCTGATTTTCAAGTTTAAAAAATTTTCATTTCAGCTTATGAGACTCCGCCGTTTGTAAAAAGTACTCTGTGGAGTTCATATGTAACATTAACTGAAAAAGAAAAACGATCATACTAAATATATATAACTAGTAGTTATATATCAACTAAATATATATAACTAGTAGTTATATATCAACTAAATATCTATATAACTAGTAGTTATATATATTGATCGTGTATTGATAGTTAAACATAAGGAATTGTCCCTTGAAACTTTTTGGATTCCTATTAAAGAAGAATGCTTATCAATATTTAAAAAAACCGATCAGTATATATAGCTAAATATATATACCTAGTAGTTATATATATTGATCGTGTATTGAGAATTATACATAAGGAATTGTCTCTTAAAACCTTTTGGATTCCTATTAAAGAAGAATGCTTATCAATGTTTAAAAAAACCGTTGAATATTTTTCTACAATTTTCAATGTCATATTTATGTGAATTAGGAGTTTTTACTCTCATCACGATAAGTGTAAAAAGATAGGAAATCTTCTATTTATTGACTAGAAAACAAGAATTTGCCTTTGAAATATATGTCCAAACATTGAAGAAATGGCTAGGATATTTCAGGCATACGAATAAAAAACTTTGGGTGAATTTCATTTTATTTTTTTATCACATTATATTTTTTCTTTAATATTTGACTTAACAATTACAACATATTCCTCTGAAATTTATGTATAGTGCGCCTGAAATTATTTGTAGGATTTTAAACTTCAATAAATTAAACTATTCAATAAAACTATTACTTTTTTTTTTTGGCCTTCAAAAAGTTTGAAAACTACTGAGTTATTTGCTCAACAGTCATACCCATATTAAATGGAACATAAGATTCGAGTAACAAGAATTGGGATGGTAGAAATGTGCACCACACTAAGGCTGCACAGCGAAGTGTAAGGATTTCTCTCTCCAGTTTCACGTGTCAAAAAACTACAGCAACGGATGCCGCCGAGGGAGTGATTTTGAAAAGGTTCCATTCACCCCAAGCTATTGGATACGTGTCTTTATCTCCTACAATTGCTCCGGGGAGATTAGAAAGCCAGGTGTTATTTAGTGGTGAAATGTGTTGAGGGGCCAAACTATCTCATGTGTAAGGAAATGCACTTTTTCTACAGCGTCTTCGCTTGGATTTAAGATGTTCACTCAAGACTTCTTCTTTGTCGTCTTACAACACATTGAGGCCCCAGACAGGGCAGTACGAAAAGAGCCTTTGCATAATCTTAAGTTTACATTAATTGTTCATTTAGACAGATGTTATACCCAGCTACAGTCAAAACAATTTATTTAAATTTATTTTTACAATCTAAACTTATCAGCCAATTAAAGATCGCTAAACTTTATTTCTGTTTGTGTACAATCAAATACTGTCATTTCACTTCACTAAATAAATAAATAAGATATTAGTTTAGAATCCATCTTCTAACAATTAAAATAATTTAATAATAAAACATTAAAATTTAAATTTAAGTAATTCATTACTAAGTTTATATTAATTACTTATTTAGACAGATGTTATGCCCAGCTACAGCCGAAACAATTTATTTTATTTTATTTTTACCATCTAAACTTATCAGCCATTAAACATCCTAAACTTTATTTATTTTTATATAAAATCAAATAATGTCACTTCAATTCACTAACTAAATGAGTTATCTATTTAACATCTTTAACAATTAGAGTGATTTAATATAAAAACATTGAAATTAAATATTAAGTTATTCATTACTAAGTTTGCATTAATTATTTATTTATTCATTTAGACAGATGTTATGCCTAGCTGCAACCAAAACAATTTATTTTATTTTATTTTTACAATATAAACTTATCAGCCAAATAAACATAATTAAACTGAACTATTTCTTTTTGTGTACAATCAAATATTATCACTTTAATTCATTAAATAAATAAAATGTAAGTTTAACATCCATCTTTTAATAATTATAATGACTTAAGTTTTAATTTTAATGTTTTTATATTAAATTATTCATTACTAAATTTACATTATTTATTTATTTAGACAGATGTTATGCCTAGCTGCAACCAAAACAATTTATTTTATTTTATTTTTACAATATAAACTTATCAGCCAAATAAACATAATTAAACTGAACTATTTCTTTTTGTGTACAATCAAATATTATCACTTTAATTCATTAAATAAATAAAATGTAAGTTTAACATCCATCTTTTAATAATTATAATGACTTAAGTTTTAATTTTAATGTTTTTATATTAAATTATTCATTACTAAATTTACATTATTTATTTATTTAGACAGATGTTATGCCTAGCTGCAACCAAAACAATTTATTTTATTTTATTTTTACAATATAAACTTATCAGCCAATTAAACATCATTAAACTGAACTATTTCTTTTTGTATAAAATCAACTATTTTCATTTCAATTCATTAAATAAATAAGATATCAGTTTAGTATTCGTCTTTTAACAATTAGAGTCATTTGATATTAAAACATTAAAATTAAAATTTAAGTTATTCATTACTTAGTTTACATTAATTATTTATTTAGACAGATGTTATGCCCAGCTACGGTCAAAATAGTTTATTTTATTTTTACACTCTAAACTTATCAGTCAATTAAACGTCTCTAAACTGAATTATTTTTGTGTGTGTAATATCAAATATTGCCACTTCAATAAATAAGATATCAATTTAGCATCCATCTTTTAACAGTTAGAGTGTAAAACATTAAAATTAAAAATTAAATTATTCATTACAAAACATTTGTATTTGTGAAAAATACAAAAATGATTTGAATTTATAAATGATACGGATATTTATGATTAACTTATTATTATGATTTATATGACTTAATTTGTATTATTATGATTTATATAACTTCATTTATATTATTATGATTTATATAACTTCATTTATATTATTATTATTTATATGTCTTGATGTCAAACATTTATTAAAAATTGTTTCAATTCTTTATTGGGTTGAAAATAGGCTTATAGTTACCATATTGATCTTTGATATTCTATCAGTAAATTTCAGAAACCTAACTATTAATTATTTCATATTCTCCATGTAATTTAAATTATAATTAAATATCGAATATCGCAACGAAAAACGAATTCTGAAAAGAAATGGACGAAATTTAAGTAAACATTAGTAAACGTTTTCGACACCAAGAAAAATCAAAAAATTAAATATTGTGTAAACTCAAATAGTCATTTCACTTCTCTAAATAAATATATCAGTTTAGCATCCATCTTTAAACAATTAGAGTGACTATTATTAAAACATTAAAATTAAATATAAAGTGATTCATTACTAAATTTACATTAACTATTTATTTAATCAGATGTTATGTCCAGCTACAGCCAAAACAATTTATTTTATTTTATTTTTACAATCTAAACTTATCAACCTATTACAAATGGTGAATACAAACTATGTGTCTATAAAAACTTAACTATGTGTATTAACTATGTGTCTATAAAAATATATCCATCAGATGCATGATTGCAAACTGCAATAATTAATAAAACTGCTTACGCTGAACTTTGTAACAACTTTTATCGCCTTATATGAAGATATTTTCTTTCAGCCTAGTTATGAATGGTTCGTTGTCTGTCCAACAGATGGCGGGCATTTAATGTGAAGCACTTTGGGTTTTTCCCAAGGACAGTCAATCCTCATGACTCATTGCTTTCAAAACGAAAAATGATTTTTTTTCCAAGGAAAAAAGCACACAAGAGTGGGATACACTGTATAAATAATGAATGTAACGTTTTAAAACAATGATTACCATATAAATTCTGAATACATTTGCTGTTTTATAAAATGGGTTCGTTTTCTCGAATAGTTTATTTATCTAAAATTCTCTGAAGTAGTTTTTCAGCTGTATTTTGAAAAGCATAATCTAAACTATTATTGTTATTATTATTTTGGTTTACGCGTGATAAAATTCGACAGTTTTTCTACACAGTTGAATGTTTAAATGTAAGAAAGTATCATAAACGTTGAGTATAAGAGAAATGCCTTAGGCAAATTTGAGTACTTGAGAAATTTAATTAATATTTTTTTTATAAGGAAAAACAAGATTTTTTCTTTTCATTTTCTCACGAAAATCTCTTGATTTTTATTACTTACATAATTTTTTTTTAAGTAATAAAAATTAAGATTTTCGTGAGAAAACGAAACAATAATCTTTAAAATAATACATAAAAATAATTTTTATATAAGAAAGAAATTTAAGAAAATAAAATTTAAGAATAAAATTTAATAGTTGTTAGAAATTTAAATTAATATTTTTTATAAGGAAAAAAAAAAGGATTTTTTTTTTTCCTTTTCTCACAAAAATCTTTGATTTTTATTACTTATATAATTTTTTTTGTAAGTAATAAAAATTAAAAGTTTTTCGGGAGAAAATGAAAAAGTATTATATGAAAATTATTTTATATATTATTTTAAAGATATTTAGAATATAAAATTAGAAATTGAAGATTATTAGGAATTTAAATTAATATTTTTATAAGGAAAAAAAGATTATTTTTTTCATTTTCTCACCAAAATATTTTAATTTTTATTACTTACATAATTTTTTTTGTAAGTAATAAAAATTTAAAGATTTTTGTGAGAAAATGTAAAAAAAAATCTTTTTATTTCCTTATGAAAAAATATTAATTAAAATATTAACTAATAATATTAATAGTAGCAAAAAAAAAAAAATCTTTCAGCCAGCAACAAAAATTTCGCTGATTGAAATAATTCATGACTTTTAATAAGATTTTTAATCATTATAACTTTTTTATTTCAACTCATAAGAAAGATTTGAACTGACAAAAACAAAGATTTGATAATTTTGACTAATATGATGGTTAAAAGGATATTTTTAAAACGTCCAATATTCCATTTGGTAATAATTGCATAAAATAAGTTATATTTTTCATTTACAAACATTCTTATACATACTTTTGTTAGTGTGCTTTTTGCTCTGAGAGTTATTGCTGATTATTATATTATTACAAAATTTTCTCAACTTCCATAATCCTATTAAAAATCAGTTTTACTAATTCCTTATTTAAATTTCTTAATATAATTAAAAATAATGGAAGCACTTAATAAAAAGTTGGAAGTAAAATTAGATTCTTTAACATTTTATGTTTGTCAGGAAATATGCAGATGTCAAACTCAACTATGATGTTTTAAAAGGAAATTACATGCAAAATTACAGATTCACCATAAAAATTGATAAAAATATAATATAATGATGCAATAAAACCTTAAACTGGTGAATAAATTTAATCATATTAAGTTCCTTATTAAGTTCATAAAGAGATTATTTAAAAAAAATTTAAAAGTTTATTTTAACTTCTGATTAATGATTCTTCTATTTTTTTTTTGTATTACGTTGCAATCAGTTTTAATGATTTACAGAAAATAATGAAAAGATTTTATATTATTTTATATTGCAATAATGAAATGACTTTTAAATAATTTAAATTCCCTAGTAAAGCATACAATTGTGATTTTTGTTCACTGTCACAATTTTGAATAGGAATAATATTCAATATTTAATTCTCTAATGACTTTCTTTTTTATTTATTTAAAGAAATATTAATTTGATTCGTTTTTATCATTCTAAATATTTACTAGTTCACCAATTTTTGAACTTCATTTATTATTCAAATAATCGATTATATAAAATATGGCTTTTTATTTTTCATTTATATTTTTGTATCTGAATTTAAAAAATTAGTAAAATTACTAGAAAATAAATCTATTTTAATTTTGCATTTAATGTTAAAAAAAAATGTCATCTTTAATCTCAATCTCAAAGTGATTAAAAAAAATAGTAAAAGTTCAGCAATTGAAATATTAGTACATTCTACATTTGTACAGACAAAAAAAAATACAAATATATTTTTCTGTACTGGTAAAGCAATGAAAACCTTATTGCCACCTCGTTTGGATTTTTAATAATGCTGTCACTATTACGTAAAATGCATATTTTAATCGATTATATAAAATGTATATTTTAATCGATTATATAAAATGCATATTTTAATCGATTATATAAAATGCATATTTTAATCGATTATATAAAATGCATATTTTAATCGATTATATAAAATGCATATTTTAATCGATTATATAAAATGCATATTTTAATCGATTATATAAAATGCATATTTTAATCGATTATACGAAATGTATATTTTGCTCGATTATATAAAATGAGGCCTTTTATTTTTCATTTATATTTCTGCATCTGAATTAAAAAATTTAGTAAAATTACTAGAAAATAAACCTATTTAAATTTTGCATTTAATGTCAAAAAAAAAATAGTTGATGTTCAGCAATTGAAATATTAGTACATTCTACATTTGTACTGAAAAAAAAAATACAAATATATTTTTCTGTACTGGTAAAAGCACTGAAAACCTTATTGCCACCACGTTTGAATTTATTAATCATGCTGTCTCGATTATATAAAATGTATATTTTAATGGATTGTATAAAATGTATATTTTAATCGATTATATAATTGTGGTTTTTTTATTTTTCATATTTAATTTGAATTAAAAAATTTACAAAAATTACTAGAAAATAAATCTATTTAAATTTTGCATTTAATGTTTTTTTAATGTCATTTTTAATCTGAATCTCAATTCTATTCAAAAAATAGTAAAAATTTAGTAATTGAAATATTAATACATTCTACATTTGTGTAGACAAAAAAAAAAAAAAAATAATAATAAAAAAAAATTACAAATATATTTTTCTGTAGTAGTAGTGCATTGAAAACCTTGTGGCCATCGCCTTCGGATTTATTAATCACGGTGTCTCGATTGTATAAAATGTATATTTTAACCGATTATATAAAATGTATATTTTAATCGATTATATAAAATGTATATTTTAATCGATTATATAAAATGTATATTTTAATCGATTATATAAAATGTATATTTTAATCGATTATATAAAATGTATATTTTAATCGATTATATAAATGTGGCTTTTTTATTTTTCATTTAGATTTCTGCTTCTGAATTAAATTTAGCAAAATCACTAGAAAATAAATTCATTAGAATTTTGTATTTAATGATAAAAAAAAAATGTCATCTATAATCTGAATCTTGTTGCGATTAAAAAAAAAATAGTAAAAGTTTAACAATTGAAATATTAATACATTCTACATTTGTGTAGATAAAAAAAAAATATATTCTTCTGTAGTAGTAGTGCATTGAAAAGCTTGTTGCCACCTCCTTCGGATTTATTAATACTGCTGTCTCGCTGTACAAAGACGACAATCCTTTTAGCCTTTGTACTCCCCTGGTGTATTTCAGATATGTTTTGATTAACATCAAAGCAGAGAAGCGCTTCCCCACGGGGGTTCGGCCGATAAGAATTGGGGCCAATGTCTGTGAAAGCTCTTTTACATACATTCATACGTACAAAAAAAAGAACCCTTCTTTAGCGAGGGTTTTACCACCTGTAGTAGATATTCTCTTGTTTAATACACATTTCCTAGTTTACTGTGCCTAGTTTTTTGTGAACATATGAATATTTTCTTTTAGCAACTTATGAACATCGAATGTTTTATTTTAATTATTAAACAAAAAGGAAGATTTGCAAGAATATAAAAAATAAATTTGAATTTTAAATAACTATAAATCTAATTAATTAAATGAATGAATTAACAATGAATTTAATTAAATTCGTTGTTTCTTACGAAACTCGATGAGCGAGACCAGATAAAAAAACTCCCGTGTTTATGGGTGCTGCCTGATGGCCAATAGGCTAGCGCTCTGGCCTTTGGTACCACATGTTTCAGGTTCGAATCCTGGTGGTGGCATAGATGTTTGTTAGTTGTTCGGAATCCACTTCAAACTGTATGTCCCGGCCTGTTTAGCCCTCGTGTGCACAAGATGACCGTAGAGGCACTAACCTAATCCGTGTTTAAGGAGGCCGCCTGATGGCCAATTGACTAGCACTCTGACCTTTGGTACCGCAGGTTTCAGGTTCGAATCCCGGTGATGACATGAATGTTTGTTAATAGTTCGGAATCCACTCAAAACTGTAGGCCCCAGTCTAATTACCTAGCAAAAAATGACCGTAGACAAACTAAACCAAACCCGTGTTTATGGCAGGGATGTACGCGGTAAATCTGATGGCTGGAAAGTTTTCGTGTTGGGTTCGAATCTTTCAGATGCCTCCTTTGGGTGTTTTCTTTCCAAAAATTGCGGTGGCACAATATGGGTGCAGTCCCTTCTCCATGGAGCACCTGGGTATCGTTCAATCTTATATATGTCTGCCATTCTAATTGCAAATTATTTCAGGTTAAAATAACAGGGTCGTTTGAAAAATCAGGTCTGGTCTTTGGAAAATAACAGTATATACATATTTTCAAACTGTTCTGTGTGTTTAACAGTCTATGTTTGCTTTTGTGTCTATGCATATTTTTCGATTTTGCAAAACGCTTTCAGTCAAACATATCGTTCTCGCCTTTTTATAGAATAAATCAAAATGAAGTACGAAAAAAAAAAAAAAAAAAATTAGTACACATTATATACACCCTGTCCTATTATTAAAAATTAAAAACTTATAAAACGAATAATAATAAGGATACAGAAAAACAAAATGTGTTGTGAAATGATAAATGAAAAGCAAAGAACTTTCTATTATAAGTTCTTTGCTAGGTTTTTATTATTTTTTGCTAGGTTTTTATTAAGTGAACATGATCTAAAATGGGGAAGGTTTTGAAATGATGCACTGCAATAATAATCATCTTGAGCAATAAAAAAAATTTAAATACATTTTTCGTAAATTAAGAATGATTTTTAAAATTATCTAAAAATCTTTTCACTTTAATTTTTTCTCTCATCTTTATTATATAAAGATGATCTCTTCATTAGAAAAAACAAAAATCAAGAACTGTTCTGAACAAACTATACAAACAAGTGTAATATTCACATTTTGATTCCAAAAATAATTCAATTTTGATTTACAACAAATAAACTTGTCGTCAAAATCAAATAATTCCTAAATAGATGCTCGCAGAATAGATTTTATCCATTGTTAAAACGTTTATTAATTGTTAATTTTATTCATTGTTTATAGACATTTTTTTTATTTTACATTGTTTTATTGTAATATTTACATTGTTTTATTTATTTATTACTTTGTTTTTCGAATAGTTATTCATTGCTATTTTTATTCAATTTTTTGAACTCATTAAAGTTCTGATGCAAGTACTGCTAATAGCTTACAACCAACTTATTTTTAAAATTTATAAATTTATGTAATAAAATAAGTATTAAAGTTTTAATCCTCTCAAATATTACATTAAAATATTTTAAGCGTAATTCAAAATTTCATGTTTTTGCGATGCACAAAACCATAAAGTTTATACCAACAGCTTGCAATCCATATAGACATGAAAGCACTGCCTATCGTAGTGATGACCCCTTGTGACTGCCATCTATTGGTACTGTGCAAATACTAATAAACTCCTAAATTAATTCGATAATAAATTATCTAATTAAAATTCTCATATATTTTTTATTAGACAAAAATAGAATGTACATAATACTATAGTATGGACACTGAAACGAGCTTTATAGTCCATACTTCACAGAAGATACAGTTAGAAATAATTAACAATGGTATATTTGGCTACAGCTAAGTACTAAGCTGAATACACAAAGATTATGAATAGTCTTTCTTAATTAGTAATAAGCATTTGTATTAATCGTAAATATAGATATTTTAAATTATTAAATACAAAGAACATTTTTAACAACAAAATGGTCTTTAACTTATTAACTTACAATATTAAACTTACTGTAGCAATTTCCGTTTAAAATTATTAAATCAACTAAGTAATATTTGTTTTTTTTTTATGTTATAACCCTCTTACTTAAAAAACAGGCTTGATTACACCAATGCTGATTAGGTTAAATTAGGTTCTATAATGAAAATAACGACACAAATTTTCCACCTTCCTCACATTTTGTTATTACGTCACTATGTTGATGACAAAATAAATAAGAAGATTCCACTTTTTACTAAGGCATGATGGTAAAACGGTTAAAAACGAGTTTCACTCAAAAAGGCACCCAGAAGTACAAGTTCTTCAACTGTCAAAACCAAACTCGATTGTTAAATTTTCTTCATGATAAAACAGTGCGTCTGGCCGTGGCCGCATTCTCTTCACTCAAAGTAGGCCGATTTCTGAACTTGATGGCAGATGTTTGCAGGATTCGCTTTTTTGCAAGCTGCCTTCTTAACAGTCTGGTTTTTGAGGGCCAACATTATAAAAGGACCGAAGCGGTACCAAAAGGGTTAAAATGGGTGAAAAAGGGGTGAGGTGCTCTGAACAGCTGCTCTCCTTCTCACTTCCGCACCTCAGGGTATGAATTGAGGTCGAACACATAGGCGGATGGATTATTAACTGATTCATGGTGTAAGAGTTCGAACCCTCCTTCTTTCTTGGTAGACTGTTCCATTGCTACCTCGGTGCTTAAATATTTTGGTTGTTTTTTTACCTCATCAGGGCGTAATGGTCTTTTAAAGGTTTATTTTATCTTATATCTTGAGTAATTTATTGGACATCCCATGTCAGAAGAGAGATCGAAATTTCCGTTCCCAAGTGGAAGATAAAAAATTAGCGTGCGCGTATCACTGTAGTTCTGCATTAGAGGAAAAAAGTTTTCAAGCTGTTTTTGTTGTAATAAGGCGATATAGTTGATAATGAAATAATTGCTTTCTGGGGTATATATAAGCACTTAGTACACATTGAATGTGAAAATACTAAAAGTAATTCCTTTTTTTGCATAATATGTTTGATAATATTAGATAAATTTAAAAATATATCTAATAAATTAATAAAATAAAAAAATATTTTTTTAAATAAAAAACTTCTAAATTTTTGAAAAACAATTGTTTCAGTTCCTTAAAACAATTGTTAATTTCATTTATTCATTCGAGGTTTATTTTATCTTATATCTTGAGTTATTTATTGGACATCCCATGTCACAAGAAAGATCGAAATTTCTTTTCCCAAGTAGAAGATAAAAGTTAGCGTGCGCGTATCACCAAGTTTTGTATTAGAAGAAAAAGATTTCAAGCTTTTAAAAAAATAATCATCTTATATTGTTTTCTTCTTTAAAAAAAATCGCTGTTTTTGTTGTTATAAGTCCATATAATGGATAATGAAATAAATGCTATCTGAGGTGTATAAGAGCAATTCGTACACAAATTGAGTGTGAAAATACTAAGTAATTCCATTTTTCATAATATATTTGACCAGAATTAGATAAAATTAAAAATATATCTAATAAGTTAATAAAATTAAAAAAAATATATAAACTTCTAAATTTTTGAAAAAAAAAATTATTCAGTTCATTTAATTTCATTTATCCATTCATTTGGTTAGTTTAGGATAGAACATGGCTGTCATATTTTTAAAGATTTAAATAGACTAGACATTTTCAAATTTTTCTTTAAAAGGTTTTTCCCGGAATAAAACATTTTAAAAGATAAAAAAAATAATCATCTTAGACTGTTTTTTCTTTAAAAAAAATTTCTGTTTTTGTTGTAATAAGTCTATGTAATTGATAATGATATAAATGCTTTCTGAGGTATATATGAGCAAATCGTATACAAAGTTCAATGTAAAAATACTGAAAATAATTCCATTGTTTGCAAAATATATTTGATCATATTAGATAAAAGTTAAAAATATATCTAATAAATTAAAAAAATAAAAAAAAGAAATGATTCTTAACTTCTAATTTTTTTTCTAAAAATAGTTGTTTCATTTAATTTAATTAAATTAATCCATTCATTTCGTTAGTTCAGGATTGAATATGGTTGTCATTTTTTAAAAATTTAAATAGACTAGACATTTTCAAATTTTTCTTCAAAGGGTTTTCTTCAGAAAAAAAAACATTTTAAAAGATAAAAAAAAATCATGTTATACTTTTTTTTCTTTAAAAAAATTTTCCTGTTTTTGTAGTAATAAATCTATATAGTTGACAATGAAGTAAATGCTTTTTGCGGTATATATAAGCAATTCGTACACAAAATTGAATGTGAAAATAATAAAAGTAATTCCATTTTTTTCATATATTTGATCAGATTAGAAAAAAAAATATATCCAATAAATTAATAAAATAAAAAAAGGATGTTTTTAAATAAAAAATAAACTTCTGAATATTTGAAAAAAAAAAGGTTTCAGTTCATTTAATTTCATTTATCTATTCGTTTGGTTAGTTTAAAATTGAACATGGCCGCTATTTTTAAAAAATTTAAATAGACTAGACATTTTCAAATTTTTCTTTAAAAAGGTTTTTCGGAATAAAACCTTTTAAAAGATAAAAAAAAATAATCATCTTATACAGCTTTCTTCTTTAAAAAAAATCATCTTATAAATTGGTAGGAGCGATAAGATTTTTAATTAAGATTTAAACTGCTGCATAAAAAATAAATTTAAATTACATTCAAACCGAATTTATTCAAATAAACACGCAAAAAGACGTTTTCGGTTTAATAAATGTTGCTTAACTGCAGTCATAATGAATTTGAAACAGCTTTATGGCAAGTAAAAATTTAGTATAAAATTTTTTAACAAAAATTGTCTCAATTTTTCATTTGTTTAAACATATAACACCTTTGAGACATATTTAATGTGTGTAAAAATGCTTTAATTCATCGATCATATACACTGTAAGCAAGATAAATATTGCGTAACCGTCGAAGGAAACAACCAAGCATGAAAATCACGTAAAGCAGTTTCATTTTTTGCCGTGCACTAGACTGATTAATGATGCTATGATAAATTTGTATTGAATACCAGTTCTTTTTAGTGCAATAGGAAAGCGATCAGGGGAAAAAATTCTCGCAATCTTTACTGTTGAATTCCACTAAATCCTAACTAACCATTATATTAAAAAAATATATAAAGAAAGGTAGGACCATCAATGAAAACCTGATTCTAGTGTAGACGTGCGTCTATATGATAATATAAAAAGTAATTTATTTATTTTTTTCATCTTCTGTTTCAAGATTTTTTTAAAGCGGATATGTTTTACTGGGGGTTATTTGTTGATAAAAAGCACCGTTAGTAAATTAACGATATAATTGTAAAAAAGTCAAATTATATTCAATATTTTATATATATTTATAATATTAATTTGACAAATAAAAAGAAATGCGTAATTGTATCAGATTATTAAAATCACACAATTTTATTTAATATTTTCATATTATAAATAACGTTAAAAAATCCTTTGCAGTCAAACATATAGCTTTAGTATAGTATAGTATAATAATAATAATAAAAAGAATGATGTAAAAATAAAAATAAAAAAAATCAAATCCTTTGTAAATATTTATTATTTGTATAGATAAAGGCATGTTGTGCATAATAAATTTTTATTTTTAATAATTTGATATTCGTAATTTTTTTTCTTAATTTTATCAGATTAGTAAAATCCCACAATTTTATTTAATATTTTCACTTGCATTTAATATTTCACTTTATAAATCACTTATAAAAAAATTATTTTACAATCAAAGATATAGCGGTCGCAAATTTCAGTATAAAAAAAGAATGATGTAAATAAAAAAATCAAATCTTTTGAAAATATTTATTATTTGTATGGATAAAGGCATGTTATGTATAGTAAATTTTTATTTTTAATCGTTTGATATTCGTCGTGAAAATAATCATTTGATATTCGATGCGAGATATAAATAGATAAACATTTATTATCAGCCATCTGTTTCTGTTTTCGTCAATTTTCAAAAGACAGAAAAATGATACACACATGTAATGCATATTGAACAAAGCAGAAAAAAATAAACATTTTGTAGTTAGGAGAGAAAAACTACTTATTATTTTTCCTTCTAAAGAACGATTTACACTCATGTCCATAAATTAAGGATAATTCAGAATCACACAGAAATTGAACTCTAAAATAAAAATTTCACCTGTAGAATTATCACACACATTTGAAGAAGAATATGCAAATTACAGGAAACCACCAGATGGCGCGGATAGTACGTCACAATGACGACAGTGTAAGAGAGGGGTATATAAGGAATGGTGGCAAAGAAGTGAAATTGTTCACAAGCGTTTTAAAAGCCTTTCAGTGCAATAACCGCATAGTTATGGCACAAAGGAAGCATTTGGATGATTTTTTACGTGCCGAATGACGTAGACGAATGCCTTCAATTGGAGGATATCACCCGTATGGATTGGCCAGCATACTCACCGGACTTGAATCCAATAGAGCATGTGTGGGATATGCTTGGCCGACGAATAGTAGCCCGTCAACCCCCTCCCACCTGTCAACCGGAACTTCGGAGGGCATTGCTTGATGAGTGGTGCAATATTCCCCAAGATCAGATTGATAATTTGATACTCAGCATGCCTAGGCGTTGTAAGGCCTGTATTGCATCGTCCGGGAGACATACTCCCTATTAACCATCATACTAACCATGTTATACTGTTTTTTGTAAATAGGTTCTTTTTTGAAATTTGCTCCAGGGAGTAAAAATCGCAATTTTTATTATTTATATCAAGCATATAGCATCTTTTTTGCTCTTTACCTTTTGTTTAATAAATAGACTTTACAAATAAGTCAAATTTGTTTTGCTTCTGTCTCTTTCTTTGCCTGAACTTCATTATCCTTAATTTATGGGCATGTGTGTAAATCAGATACATGTGAATAATTGATTTGTTTGCTTTCATTCATAATCACATAAATTTTAATTTTTTTCACATTTATAATAGAATATATATATAAAAAAGTTATGAATGAAAAACTTTACGTTTTTGTCTCCCAAGAATAGCTAGTAAGTTTTTTTTTTTTTTATTTATAAAAATATTTTTCTTGAAGATTAATTTTCTGAAAACCTGATGGCTGCTTCGGTAAAAAAAGTTGTTCTTCCGGTTTAAAATTCGTAACCAAAACGACAACTATTTGAAAGTCGAACCGACAAGTATATTGAACCTCCTCCTCACAGACATTCAAAACCGCGAAGTCATGATTTACTCATTAGATGATTCATTTTGAATTGCTGAGGGCCTAAATATCAGAAAAGAATTTAAAATTAAAATCTTCTTTTTCCCCCCATCTCCGTAGTCGTTAAATAGAGAAGATTCCTTCCTGCCAACGGCCGTACCATGCTGAATATACCGGTTCTCGTTAGATAACCGAAGTTAAGCATCACTGGGCGCGGTCAGTACTTGGGTGGGTGACCACCTGGGAACACTGCGTGCCGTTGGCAAATTTGGGACCTGAATGGCCGAGTGTCTAGCGCTCTGGCGCTCGGTGCCACAGGTTTCGGGTTCGAATCCCGGCGGTGCCATGGATGTTTGTAGTGGTTCGGAATCCACTTTAAGCCGTAGGTCCCGGTCTTCTATGACTGTAAGAGCGTCACGGAGCAAAAGTCAGGCTTCTACCTACGGGTGCTCCATCACAACAGAAGCTGCTTCCTTCCCCTTCAATCATGAGTCCATATGGGCTTGTGGGCTTGGCCAGCCAAGTGGGATAAGAAACAACAACAACAAACAGATTCCTTCCTAGAGAACAAATTAATATAAGTTCTTGTTACGCGTAAAAAAAATCTCCATTCAGCGCCCTTTTTACGACAAGGCACATTGTCAAAGCATACGTTATAATAAATACGTTGTCAAAGCATACGTTATAATAAATACGTTGTCAAAGCATACGTTATAATAAATACGTTGTCAAAGCATACGTTATAATAAATACGTTGTCAAAGCATACGTTATAATAAATACGTTGTCAAAGCATACGTTATAATAAATACGTTGTCAAAGCATACGTTACATATAATACGTTGTAAAAGCACACGTCACGTAAAGGCAGAAATTGAACCTCCTCCGATGTAACACTCACGGATATTCAAAAACCCGAAACCATGATTTACTCATTCGATGATTCTTCCTGGAGAATGTCTTCAAAATAATTAATATAAGTTCTTGTTAAGCGTGGTAAAACCTCCACACAAAGCGCTGGTAACGGAGAGAAACATTGTCAAAGCGTACGTTATCATTTTAAGTCACATAAAGGGAGAAATTAAACCTCCTCCGACGTATCCCTCACGGATATTGAAACCCGAGAAGCCATGATTTACTCATTCGATGATTCATTTTGAATTGCTAAGGGTCTAGATATCAGAGAAGAATTTAAAATTAAAATTTTCTTTTTTTATTCCCATCTCAGTAGTCGGTAAGTAGTCAAGATCCCTTCTTGGAAAACAAATTAATATAAGTTTTTGTTACGCGTGGAAAAACACACAGCACGCTTTTAACGGCAAGGCACATCGTCAAAGCTAAGTTATCATTTTGTCAGGTAAAGGCAGAAATTGAACCTCCTCCGATGTAACCCCTCACGGACATTCAAAACCGCGAAGCCATGATTTACTCATTCAATGATTCATTTTGAATTGCTTAGGGCCTAGATATCAGTGAAGATAAATGATATGAAAATTCTCTTTATGGTTCTGATCTTCATAGCCATTAAAAAGAGAAGAAGCCTTCCTGTAGAAGGCCTTCAAAATAAATAATATAAGTTCTTGTTATTAGTGGGGATATTTTCACAAAAGAGCTGGTAACTGCGAAGCACATAGTCAAAGCGTACGTTACCATTTTAAGTCATTTAAAGCCAAAAATTGAACCTCCTCCGATGTAACCCTCAGGAACATTCAAAACCCCGAAGCCATGATTTTACTCATTCGATGATTCATTTTGAATTGGTTAGGGCCTAAATATCAGAAAAGATTTTGATATGTAAATTTTATTTTTTTGTTCCAATTTTCGTAACTATTAAATACAGAAGGTCTCTTCCTAGAGAACATCTTCAAAATAATTAATATAAGTTCTTGTTAAGCTGGTAAAACCTCCACATAGCGTGCTTTTAACGGTGAGGCACGTTGTCAAAGCGCACGTAATCATTTTAAGTGACGTAAACTTAGAAATTGAACCTCTTCGATGTAACCTTTATGGACATTCAAAACCGCGAAGGTATGATTTACTCATTCGATGATTCATTTTGAATTGCTTAGGGCCTAGATATCAGAGAAGATTTTGATCTATAATTCTTTTTTTTTGGCTTACACTGCATTTCAAAAATGTATTTGATATTTTTCAGATTCAGACTATAATTTTGAAACTGTTATGTATCTCAGATCAGATTTGTATCAGTTTGCATGCATCTAACGTAAACAAATCATTTGTATCTCTCCATAGTGAACATAATTTTGATCTCGGAAATAACCACATAAGTCTATTAGGGAATATCCAGTCTGTATACAAGGCAAAATTTCAGCTTACATTATGGAAAAAACCAGTTTTAAAATTGGCTAAAAACAGCGCGCTTGATATTATAAAAGACATTTTATTAAAACTGAAAGCAATCATAGTCTGGTTGTGTGTAATCCGTTCTCAATAAAATACTGATAAGATTCCGAATAAAACCAATAGTTCTCAACGGGTGCGCCCTAGAAGATTTCTGAGTGTGCCCTGTGATATTCCAGAGAAATATGTGTCCAGATATAAAAATAAATATAGTTACTATGTTTCTTGTCAGTTATCCCATTCAAAGATAGCTGTCATGACAAACTTACCTTTCTGATTGCTTTTTTTTCTTCTTTCTTCACATAAAAAGTCGCCAAATAGCAATAATGCGCCAAAGAAAGATTCCGAGAAGCTAGGAGTGGTAATTTAAATGGTTGGCTACTAGAAACGCTCGCATCTATGTGAATTTCCACGTTAAAAAAATTTTCATTCAGCTTCTGAGACTCCGCCGTCTGAAAGTAGTAGTCTGTGGAATTGACTATTTAGATATGAAACTATGAGGTGTTAGTAACGGATGCTTATTTGACATAAATTTCTATATAATGTGCCTACAATTATTAGTAGGTATTTAAATAGAACTTAAAAATATTTAACTTAAAAATATTTGAGAATCACTAGATAAAATTATAGTTGTTTAGAGATAACTATGCTTATTTATAAACACTCATTGTTAATTCACAGCTTGCTGAAAATAGACATTGTAAGTGAAGCAAACTAATATAATTCTAACTAGCATCACTTAAAAAGGTAGATTAAATACATTTGAATAGAAGGTTTTGTCATTGATAGGCTAGTTATGTTTGTTTTATCTAGTTTCACAAATATGGACCTGTTCCTTTTAAAGACACCTTCAAGAAAGCCTCTTAAATACCATAAGTATTATTAGCGTTATGGAATATTTGCTGATAGAAATAGTTTTTTGAACTTAAAAAAAATTAATAATATGAATGTCCATTTCTCAATTTGTTACAGGTTTGCTTTTACATTTTGAATGTAATGAGATTTCCAATCCAATATCTTTGGAATGCGCAGAATTTTATTTTATTTATTTATTTATTTATTTTTTGCTATAGAATTTCATGTCTTATAAAATACCCAGCTATTCTACAGATGTAGAAAAAGAGAAAAGGAAAAATTTTCAAATAAGAAAAGAAGACATTTTCTCATTTCTTTTACACGAATCTTAACAATCCTGTTTTAATGAAAATGCATTTGAAATTCTAAGAATAAAAGAAAAGTTATTTGTTAAAGTGATATTCATCGGGCATATTACTGAAGACGATGTCAGATAATAAAGAGAGAAAAAAATAATAAAAGAATATTTGTGTTTGATTTTGTTGAAACGAATTTCGTCGACGAGTCGTTTGGAAAGCGAGCACACACGATAGCAATATTTCACAACCCGTTCGCAATAGCAATTTGAACAAGCAATTGAATCATCTCAGAAAAAGAGATTTCGTCCAGAAATCTGTCTTTATTTATTTGACAGTAACTATTCTTATACGGTATTAAAATGCTGTCATGAGTTTGCAATATACTGCTTCTTGATCCAATCTCGTCTGGGATGTCTTACAGGGGACTCCCAACTCCTAGGAGAGTCGGTAATTATAAAAGCAGATCGTAAAATGTTTTAATGGGAAATAAGAGAAGCAAAAAAGGAGACTTTTTCCTGGTGATTTTTTCTCCTAGACATTGGAGATAAGGAAAATAAAGCGATTTTAATTTTTTAAGGGGGAAGGGAACTGTTAAATTCCACCTATTTTTTTCAATAGGCACTGAAAAAGGAAGTGGAATTAACAGAAAAGTGATTTTTTTACAGGATTTCGAGCTGATTTTTTATTAAGGTTTTATTCAATGTTAGACTTAAATGAAGGAAAATTTATCATTTACCTTAATTTTGTTATTTTGTAATTGTAATCTATGTTATTAATTTAAAGTCTCGACTAAGATTATGGGACGAGAAAAAAACAAGCTTGTGCAGAATTTAAATAAAACTGATAAGATAGGTGACAGTAATTCGTTTGATTAATGAGGAAAGATCCAGGTCAAGCTCCAGACAACTCACCTCTTCTTCTGTATAAATATTCTACCAGTTGGGGATACCTTTTCGTGGTACAAGTGTTTTCAGGATAAATATCTACTTAGAGTCACTTGTACTGATAGTATCATTTTTTTTCTTTCTAATGCAGCTGGCAAACACTTAGACAGCTTGGTCTCGGATACCTTAATGAAAGCGCTGCAAAGACGTACTCACTTTGCATTACCCAGGGGGCGCGTGTAACTTGAAGATAAGCCACAGACGCGGAGTAACATTGCCCCCGCAACGCTCTACGATCCTATTGGACCGGGACCTACAGTTTAAAGTGGATTCCGAACCACTACAAACATACATGGCACCGCCGGGACTCGAACCCGAAACCTGTGGTACCGAGCGCCGGAGCGCTAGCCACTCGGCCATTCAGGCCCCCCTGATAGTATCATAAATAATGTAATCGTTATTTTCTTATATCTGGCAACACCTATTGTAGTTCATCAGTAGCGCCTTCTTTATACTGACTGAACTTCCACTGTAATGGCGAAGATCAATCCTTGTGAGCTTGAATGTCACACCTTTCTTTTTATTTTGTAATTAACTTTTGATGTTTGTTCGTATGTAACTTAAAATACAATAAGTAATTACATAACTTGAGCTCAACATAATTATTCCTTTTCCCCTTTTCACAATAAGGCTTTTTATAACTTATTCGAACTGATTATTATTAAAGTTTTGTTCAATGCTTATCTTAAATAAAGGAAAATTTATTATCTGCCTTAATTTTGTAATTTTAGAATAGTAATCTAGTATGTTATTAATTTAAAGTCTGAACTGAAATTATGAGACGAGTAAAAAAAAAAAAAAAAAAAAAAAAAAAAAAACATGATATAGAATTTAAATAAAACTAATAAGATATGTAACAGTAATTCGTTTGATTAATAAGGTCATGCTTCAGACAACTCGCCTCTTTTTTCTGTATAAAATATTCTGCCAGTTAGGAATCCCTTTTCGTGGTACAAGTGTTTTCTGAATAAATATCTATTTAGAGTCACTAGCATTGATAGTATCATAAATAATGTAACCGCTTTTTTCGTTTATCTGGTAACACCTATAGCAGCGCATCAGTGGCGCCCTCTTTAGACTGACTGAACTTCCTCAAAAGTGACCAATTATCTGTCCTTGGGAGGTTGAATGTCACACCTTTCCTTTTTTTTTTTTTTTTAATTAACTTTTGGTGTTTGCTTATATGTAACTTAAAATGCAATAAGTAATTGTTACGTAGCTTGGGCTCATCATGATTAACCCTTTTCCCCCTTTCGCAATAATGCTTTTTTTTTAACTTTCTATGATAAGATGTTATATTCACAAATTGAAAGCTCGTCGACTGAGTATTGAGAATTCCAACAGCATAGAAATTAAATTTCAGAATATGCTATTGTATCTATTTAAAAAAAACATTATTATTAAGAAAGAAAAGATGTATATGACATTGAATAATATTTAAATTGCATACTAAATGGCAACAAAACACACAAATTTAAGTCAAGGCAAAACATATCACAATCTCGATTGCGTCACAGGGAAAATATTTTCAGTGTGACAAAGAAAAATAAAAAAATTGCTAGTGTGGTATAAAGAAAATGATGTGGTGTATCAAAACCAGAGATTCTCGATTCCAATAAAAAAAGGCACTTTACAATCTAAACCAATACTATTGTGATAGAAAAGATAGAGCTATCAAATGTTGTTATAGGAAGACTAACCATAGGGAAGGGCCTGATGAATGGTGGTTTCCGAGCTCTGTTTGAATTGAAAGTTATGTTGCCTATGTCAGGAATTGGCAAAATAAATCTGTAGGCCATAATGTCTTTCTACAAAGATCGAGGAGGAGAGTAGAATGCAAACTTCCTTCCCAGCTACCATTCTTGGATATTCATATAAAATTGTGGTTGAACAATGTGGCGACAGTGTGACTGGTGTAGTATGGGTACAATGTAGCAAAGTAGTACAAAGTACAGTATAGCAGACCTGTAGGCATAGGGTCTATTGGGGATATAGTGTAACCGCTCTTTTATTACTGTAATGTGTATTCGATTTCTACAGTGTAGCCGGGTGGTACAGTGTACAATGTAAGGTGGCTCAAGGTATAGTGTAATAGATCGTAATGTATTCTGGGTACACTGAATCTATTACATTTCTGCCAGTCTAGTAGCGAATAACCTAAAGCAAAGTTGATGGCATTTGAAAACAATAACAATACTAATTATAGTGACCAGTATTGATTATGTTATTAGTATATGTTATTAGATTTAAAATTTGTGGTATTTAACTAAACTTAGGTTATTTCTACAAAATAAATCTAATTAATAGTGGAGAATTTACAAATATTCTGATGGAGACAAAACAGTAATAATAGATTTCAGTTATAAATTACACATTGCACAACCTGCGTATTAGTTAGCCTACAGACTCTCACCCGGAGAAGAAGTATATTTCGCGCACCTTGTGCATATCCGAGTTTTGGGTTTTCGGCTTAGAAGTGGAGTTCTTCCACGAATCTATAATTATCTGTCTTTAAATGTGTAAAATATTGTCTGTCTAATTGTATGTGTGTGTGTATAAATAAAGCTTTGAGTTATCCAGCCTGTGCCTCAAGTATCTCAAACCAACCACACCCAGTTACAATCTGGTTGCGAACCTGCGTACTACATACATAATTTTATACAATTCAGTTTTAATGGCAAAACAGGATCTGACAAAAAAGCATTTGTGAGCCATATGTATTTACTGCTTTTCAGTATAGTTATTTTAAATACACTGAAGTGACAAAAGTCATGGGATAGCAATATGCAAATTTTCAGATGGCAGTAGCATCGCGTAGAACAGGTATAAATGCGCAGTGCTTTCGCAGAGCTTTCATTTCTGTTCAAGTTATTCATGTGAAGAGGTTTTGACGTGATGATGACCGCACGACGGGAATTAACAGACTTTGAACGCGGAATGTTAGTTGGAGCTAGACGCATGGGTCATGCCATTTCGGAAATCGTTAGGGAATTCAACATTCCCAGATCCACTGTGTCAAGAGTGTGCCGAGAGTATGAAATTTCAGGCATAACATCCCACCATGGACAGCGCAGTGGTCGACCGCCTGCACTTAACGACCGAGACCGGCGACGTCTGCAAAGAGTCGTAAATTCTAACAGACAAGCAACACTGCGTCAAATAACCGCAGAAATGAATGTGGGACGTACAAGGGACTTGTCTGTTAGAACGGTGCGGAGAAATTTGGCTTTCTTGGGCTATTCCAGCAGAAGACCGACTCGAGTGCCTCTACTGACAGAACGACATCGCTTGCAGAGACTCTCGTGGGCACGTGAGCATATCGGTTGGTCCCTAGATGAATGGAAAACCGTGGCCTGGTCCGATGAGTCACGATTTCAGTTGGTAAGAGCTGATGACAGGGTTCGAGTGTGGCGCAGACCCCACGAAGCCATGAACCCAAACTGTCAGCAAGGCACTGTTTAAGCTGGTGGTGGCTCCGTAATGGTGTGGGCTGTTTTTTTCATGGCATGGACTTGGTCCTCTGGTGCGACTGGACCGAGCATTGACTGGAAATGCTTATGTTCAGCTACTTGGAGATCACTTGCAGCCATTCATGGACTTCATGTACCCAAACAACGATGGGATTTTTATGGATGACAATGCGCCATGTCACCGGGCCACAACTGTTCGCGATTGGTTTGAAGAACATTCTGGACAATTCCAACGAATGATCTGGCCACCTAGATCGCCCGACATGAATCCCATCGAGCATTTATGGGACATCATCGAGAGGTCTGTTCGTGCCCAAAATCCTGCACCATCAACGCTTTCACAATTATGGATGTCTATCGAGACAGCATGGCTCAATATTCCTGCAGAAGACTTCCAACGACTTGTTGAGTCCATGCCACGTCGAGTTGCTGCACTTCGCCGGGCGAAAGGAGGGCCGACACGATATTAAGAGGTATCCCATGACTTTTGTCACTTCAGTGTATAATTCAATTAAAATTAATAGTATTAAATTAATAATGTTAATTAATATTTAGTTACTTTAAATATAATTCAAAATAAATGAATAATGATTTAATTACGTTTAATATAAATGCTTAAAGTGTCAGTGCAAGCAATTATTTATGTAAATAATTAGATTTTTCAGTAATTATTAAATAGGGATTTATAGATTCATTTTAATTCAAAACATTAAACATTATAACGAACCCAATTATTTTTATTCAGCTAGACATACAATTAATTATTTATGAGGTACTTCTTTATAGAACAATATACACCTCAGTAACATAATGCCATTAGTCTTATTGTACATAAATTTTTACACAATAATTAAAATAATTAGAATTATGTTTAATGCAAATACAGAAAATGTTAAAAATAAACAAATTTTACGAGAAGCTATTTTAAGTAAGAACTATATTTTTCAATTATTCTTAATGATTCTTAATAATTTTATTAGAATTCTGAGCGTTAACATTTCTGTTTAAAAAGTCATAAATCAAATAGTTTTTATAATCGTAAAGCTGATACAATATAAGCAACATAGATGTGTTAATGCGATATTCAATAACAAGACCAATTTATTATAATACATCAAAGAGAAGAAATACAGTTATACATATATATATTAAAAATAGTTATAGTTAGATAGATATGAAAATGTTAAACTGAAATAGAATTTCTTCGCAGAAATTATTAAGAGTCATACTTGTATTTTTAACGATGCTAGAGTCCTTTGTAAATATTTAATTCAGAACATTATTTCTCATAACGTATTCAGCTCTTTATCTAAAAGAAAACAAAAATCTAATAATCTTCTACAACATCTTAAATGATAAGGAGAGATTATGAAACTCGTTTAAAATTTTAAATAATAAATAGTTAGAGCTTTCTGTCAGTTTTAATCCAAACAGAGTATCGCGTGGGCTTAGATCGCAATTTGAAATAATAAGCTCACAATAAATGAATTTTAGACAAAGTGTAAGCAAAGGGGGCCTAAGAAAAATTCTACATAATCTTCATTATCTTTACTGGAGCGAAACTGTCATAATCGTTCAGACAATTTCGATCGGCACATTGCATTGCAATAGCGTATAGAAATACTAAGTGAGATCAGATCACAAAAGGTTCATTGGATAAGAATAATATAATTTAAATCTTTCATTATTTAAATGGAAATATAACCATTCTAAAATGTTTTAATACGTCATTCCTTTAAGTATCTGAAATAACCAAGTTTATAAAGAATTTAAACTATGTCGTATATTTCCGAGAGTGCGTTTATTTTCCCAAAAATATTTACCTCAGTTCCAAACTCGTACATAAGCCGAGACTGCGTTTTTTCTCAGAAAGTGATTATTCAAGGTCGGGTTCAAATTTTTTTCCGTATATAAGCCGATCCGTGTATAAACAGAAAGTGGGTTTTTTTCCCCGAAATTTTTATCTCAGTTTCAAACCCGTATATTAGCCGAGAGTGCATTTTCCCTCAAAAGATTTTTTTACGAAGTTGAAAATTCATATATAAACCTTTCCGTGTATAAATCGTGAGTGCATTCCTCCAAAAAATGTTACCCTATGTTCAAAACCCGTATATAAGTCGAAATGAAAAAATTCCTGTGATGTTCATTATTTATGGTATACTAAAAGTATTCCCTGAAAGTAACGTCCTCCCTTTATTGGCTGTCAGTTGATTCATTGTTCGTCGTATACATTAAAAAAAGGCAAGGCGTAATCTTCTACAACCAAATTTATATACAAAAATTACAGATTTTTAAAGAGAAAAATAATATTTATTTTCAATTTCCATATACCGTATATTTCCGAATATAAGCCAATCCGTATATAAATACTTTTTTCTTTAAAAAATTACCAAAGTTCAAATCCGCATATAAACCAAAACAAAATTTCTGTAATGTTCATTATTTATAGTATTCTATCATTTTTGGTGTACGTTTTGTTACTTTTATGTTAGCAGGGCGCAAATTTCGCCAACATCAGATTTTTCGTTTTACAGAAGACGCAACAAAACAGCTCTATAAACAATTTCGAAAATAAAACAACTCATATTTATAAAACTAATAATTCATATTAGTTAAAAAAATTCATAAACTTATGAAATATAAACAAAAGAATTAAAAACATACTTTATTTACTGATATTTGGCGAGTTATAACTTGAGCCCGAAAAAGTACCTAGGTTTTATGCCAGATGAGCGGATTCGTATATAAGTCGACCCCCGATTTTTTACTTTACAATGTTCTAAAAATTATCGGCTTATACACGGAAATATACGATATTTGAGCATAAAGACTGGATAAAATACTTTATGTAAGGATTCACGAAATGCACATTCTCATTGTAAAATGTTTTTAAAAAGCTTTTCTTCTTTGTAATCTTTTTTAAAGTTTATTTTCCAATATACACTTTACATACTCTAATCGACAAAAAAAATTTTCCTTCCTCAATTTACTCTATTTTACAAAAATATACTTTAACTTAAAATCTTAAACATAAGCAAAAACGGTGTTCTAATCTAATGTGCCACGAGAAAGCATTTATTCTTTTTTAAGTACCATAAATAATCCAAAGAATGAAAAGAAAAATCAAATAAAAATTTCGTAATTTCGTTATGACTAATAAAATATGACTTTTAGAAAGCATATTTCTTTAGGATTTTTACTTGAGGCATACAAAATATTCAACAAATTGAATTCCCTTTAAGTAAACTCAATTTTTGAAAATGCAAATTGTTCAATAAATAGCTAAGAACTTTTCCTAGATTCCAATAGCTCAATAAAAATGTAAGCAGGTAGCATGCAGAAAAGCCCAGGTTTGAGGCGTCTGTTGTAGTCATTGCTTTCCAAAATGAGGAGATTCGATGGATTTTATTACAGCGTCTTTAAACATCCCACATTGACAGTCAGGCTGCTTGGAGTAAGTTTTCTTCCATATGACTCACAAATGATGACTCAAAAACTCTTAAAAGTCCTCCAGGAGGGTTGCATTTCCTTTCTTCGTTCAGTCACCAAACATCAATAATGCACCAAAGAAAGTTTCCGAACAACTAGGAGCAGTAACTTCCATAGTTGGCTACTATATGCACTAACGTCTATGTGATTTTCAATGTTAAAAAAATTCCATTACCGATTCCTCCGTCTGTAAGTAATAGTCTGTGGAGTTTTCCATCTGGATATAAAGCTGTAATGCGTTAGTAGGCGATGCGTATTCATCAGAAATTTGTATATAGTGTGTCTATACTTATTTGTAAGTTCTTAAATGGCCCGATTTTGACAAGTTTGAGAACCAGTGGTACAGACAAATTAATTCTAAAAGAACTCTATACATAAACTGTTTCCTTGCAGGCACAAATCTGCAAGTGTATGCTTACAAAGCACTGCTGGAAACGTTTTACAGTGCGTATTTTCTTTCGAGTTCCGACTTTGGGGGAAAAAAAGTGACTCACCCAACTTTTAGCTTAAAATTTTTCCTATGTTTAAAGAGCGTTCTCGGGAAATGTGGTTTCTTTTGGGTGTGCGCGGTGAGTGAGGGAAATTTATGCGCATTTCTAACATAGCTATCCAATAGAAGGAACCCGCACAATTTTATTCCACCCAAAGATGTCGAGTGGCCGCTTCTGTGCAATGCATAGGAATGGATAAATGATGCTTTATGCGTGCTGTTGTTGGAAAATAATACATTTATCTCAAAGTTTGGGATATGTATGAACTTGCAGACTCTCATACGTATGCATACTTTGGCGAATATTGCGTGGTGTTCCGTATGTGTAGTATTTCGAAGCTCAAATCTGATAAAGCTAAGGCATCGTACAACTGTGCTTATCAAAATGCATCCTTTTAGTCAATATGGGACTGAAAAGTTGTGAGATTTGTTCTTTATGACTCGGTGTTTTTTTTTTTATATATTTATTCAGTCGAGTATTAGCATTGGATTATGGAAAAGAACAGACGAAAGTCTGATAGTTATTTACTAAATAAAAATCTTTTTTTTTCTTTGTAACTTTTCGTGTTTCTTGGATGTATAAAGGATTGCTAAAAGTGCAAAATAATAATATAATAATATTTTAAGTTTAAATATTCTTTCCAATAATTACAAACAATTTGCGAGTTACTTTTATTTTATAATTTTTACCCATAAAATATATGGGTATTGTTTTGGGCAGCGATGTTTTCGTGTCCTTGAGTTACTTTCAAATTATGTATTGCAAGCAATTTCTGGGTTACTTTTATTTTATAATTTTTACCCATAAAGTATATGGGCATTGTTTCGGGCAGCAGGGTTTTTCGTGTCCTTGAATCACTTTCAATTATGTATTACAAACAAATTCCGAATTACTTTGATTTTATAATTTTTACCCATAGTACAATATCAGTAATGACTAATTACATCAGTACAATACTAGTAATGGCTAATCACATCAGTACAATACTAGTAATGACTAATCACATCAGTACAATATTAGTTGTCCCCATTTCCATCAGTACAATATTAGCATTCTCCCAAAGTCGATTATCCATCAACCAATCAATATTAGCATTCTTCCAAAGTCGATCATCCATCAACCAATCAATATTAGCATTCTTCCAAAGTCGATCATCCATCAACCAATCAATATTAGCATTCTTCCAAAGTCGATCATCCATCAACCAATCAATATTAGCATTCTTCCAAAGTCGATCATCCATCAACCAATCAATATTAGCATTCTCCCAAAGTCGATCATCCATCAACCAATCAATATTAGCATTCTCCCAAAGTCGATCATCCATCAACCAATCAATAATAGCATTCTCCCAAAGTCGATCATCCATCAACCAATCAATATTAGCATTCTCCCCAAAGTCGATCATCCATCAACCAATCAATATTAGCATTCTCCCAAAGTCGATCATCCATCAACCAATCAATATTAGCATTCTCCCAAAGTCGATCATCCATCAACCAATCAATATTAGCATTCTCCCAAAGTCGATCATCCATCAACCATTCAATATTAGCATTCTCCCAAAGTCGATCATCCATCAACCATTCAATATTAGCAATCTCCCAAAGTCGATCATCCATCAACCATTCAATATTAGCAATCTCCCAAAGTCGATCATCCATCAACCATTCAATATTAGCAATCTCCCAAAGTCGATCATCCATCAACCATTCAATATTAGCAATCTCCCAAAGTCGATCATCCATCAACCATTCAATATTAGCAATCTCCCAAAGTCGATCATCCATCAACCATTCAATATTAGCAATCTCCCAAAGTCGATCATCCATCAACCATTCAATATTAGCAATCTCCCAAAGTCGATCATCCATCAACCATTCAATATTAGCAATCTCCCAAAGTCGATCATCCATCAACCATTCAATATTAGCAATCTCCCAAAGTCGATTATCCATCAACCATTCAATATTAGCAATCTCCCAAAGTCGATTATCCATCAACCATTCAATATTAGCAATCTCCCAAAGTCGATTATCCATCAACCATTCAATATTAGCAATCTCCCAAAGTCGATTATCCATCAACCATTCAATATTAGCAATCTCCCAAAGTCGATTATCCATCAACCATTCAATATTAGCAATCTCCCAAAGTCGATTATCCATCAACCATTCAATATTAGCAATCTCCCAAAATCGATTATCCATCAACCATTCAATATTAGCAATCTCCCAAAGTCGATTATCCATCAACCATTCAATATTAGCAATCTCCCAAAGTCGATTATCCATCAACCATTCAATATTAGCAATCTCCCAAAGTCGATTATCCATCAACCATTCAATATTAGCAATCTCCCAAAGTCGATTATCCATCAACCATTCAATATTAGCAATAAGCAAAAGTCTAGTATTCATCAACTACTCAAAGTCTACAAATAAATAGTAGCAGTATATGTGGAATAATGATAATATCATGGCAATTTTTTTGTTACACACAAAAGTTTTTTGACTATTGAAACTAATTTTAGACTAAATGTTTGACTAATTTTTTCTTCGCATATAAATTAACTAAGCATAGTTTTCCATCTTTTCTAATTGAGATTACATATTCCTAAGTATTTTTAATTCTGACTAAAAAAATAAAATCTATTTAAAGAAAAATTCGCAGTGTTTTAAAGGTAGTAAAGCTTCCCATTCGTTATGTGTATTAATGACATTCTAAAACATTATAACACCATTGTACAGTACCACACCTTACAGTCTATCGAGATAAAAACAAGAAACCAAACTAAGTAAGTGATACTTTCAAAGAAATAGCAGAATAATTTTTTCCAAATAGAAAATTCACCATTGACATAAATAAGACAAAAGTAATTTTTTTAAATGTAAAAAATTATTCAATCCATTTTTTTTATCGAAAAGCTTACCCAAAAATCCCTATCAAGTCTTAAGAAATTAAAATTCCCGACAACATTTTGGAAGGCCATGTTTCTTCTTTTTTTTCTTCATGCACATAAAACAAAATTTCCAAGATATCAGACACAAACTTCATCCTTTATTAAGTCAGAAATCGAAAATAAGGCGAGTAAATTATTTGCTTACTTACGCCTCTACTTTTAGACTCTTGGCAAATTACATTCCTATTTTTAACATGTAAAAACCTATATAAATCTGAATTAGCTAACTTCATTTTCTACTGAATAAATAAGAAGAGCTATTAGTTTTGTCTTCTTGGAATCTTTCTTATAATGAAAGTTACCTTGTTTGTTTGTCTTTTTTTTTTTTTTTTTCAATTTTATATATCTTTCTAAGCTATTTTGTATGTTGATTTTCTCTGCGTTTGTTCCGATTATTTCTCAATTCCCAGTCATCCTATATTACAATTTCTTTACAAAATAATTATGTTTATTTTCAAAATTTTTATAAATAAAATTATATTTATTTTAGTTATAAAATAAATAAATTACTATGTAACATGCACTGAGTAGTTTTATGTCCCAAATCATAGAGTTGTTGTATATCAATATAGCGGTGCTAATTTCTCAAACTCATTTAAATGAATTCATACTTTCTCTACTCAATGAATACATACTCTACTCCTCTCGACTGAAGCTTCGAACCTGAAGCCTGTGGCACCAACGGCCAGAACGCTAGCCAATTGGCCATCAGGCCGCCCTCACCCGTAGAGGAATGTATATTTAGAGCACCCTGCCTGTATCCGAGTTTTGGGTTCTCGGCTTAGAAGTGGAGTCCTTCCAATCTAAGAAACGAATGTATAATTATTGTTCTTTAAATGTGTTAAATATTGTATGTTTCTGATTGCCTGTTGTGTGGTGTTTATGCATGTGCAAATAAAGCTGTGAGTTCTGCAACCTGTGCCTCAAGTATCTCAACCTAACCACATCTAGTTACGATCTCGTTGCCAAACCTGCACACTACAAAACTCAATAAGTTTTTTAAAAAACGAACCAAAGAGCAATTAAAAAATTAAATAATTCTAATGTTCATGGCGTTATGTTAATATTGCTAATGTAATGGCGATATGTTAATGGCATTGGCACTAGTTTTAATATTATAGTAATAAGGTCTGATGGGCGAGTGACTAGCGCTTGGTGCCACAGTTTTCAAATTCGAGTCCCGGCGATGGCTTGGATGTTTGTAGTGGTTCTGAATCCACTTTAAGATGTAGGTCCCATTCTAATATAATAACCGTAGGTCCTGTTCTCTACAAAGAGTTGGGCGTACGACTGACAACCCTACCTCGTAAAAAGAAAACATCTCCTGTCTCGAAATCTGCCAGTAGGCAGATGGCCTTGACCCATCAAGGGGCTGTTGCGCCAATGATGATGATGTTATGTTAATAGCACTAGATGATGATGATGATATTGATGTTAGTGGGACTAGATTTACCTATGCCCATAATTTTTTTTATTTGAACTAAATTATGAGATTACATTTTAAAATAATATAAAAATTCTATCCATCCCATTATGAAAAAAATTACATGAAATTACAGATAAATAGTGAATTTGCATTTTATCTAATCTCACTCTAATCGAAAAGCTCAACAAACTCTGTTCTTAAAATTTAAACTTTCGTTGCACAAACACTTCCAAGAAATTCAACTCTTACTCATTTCCAAGAAGAAGAAAAACCCAGACTCCTACTTATGGAGTATAATTTCTCATATTAAAAGACAATAAAAAATGCTTTATTCGAAAATTTCTTTTATAACGATTGGGCTCGAGATAAAAAGTGTCAGGTAAGAGAGGGGGAAAAAAAATCAATGATCTCTGAAGATAGATGATTTTTGTGGGATCTATTGCCACATCGTAAAATACGTTTTCATTTTTCCTTACTGGCGTTGTGGTGGTAGATGGGGCCGATAGCTCGCGAGTTCTAATCTATGAAAGACAGGGATTTTTTTCGTTACCTTTAATAGGACGGCGTGGGATAGAAGCATTGCGGAAGAGAAGAGTTCGTCCGAGTTGGGAAATGCCATCTGTTCAATAATCGACTTGATGTTTTCGACCAAAAATAAAATCCCAAAGACTAGCTGTGCCATATTAATCATCGTGGTATCTGTGTTATTCGCATTCTAGTAAGTTTTGATGTAATATTTCCCATTATTTCTCGCTTGTTCAACACCAATTACATAAAGCATAATTATTTCATTTTTTAATATTAGGTCAGTTGTTCTCAAAAGGTGTGCCTGTGGTATTCCAGAGAAATATGCGTCCATTTTTATCCTTTTGGTATTCTACATTGATATAATAAAATTGTAGCAAATTTGAAGTTATCTAGTGTGCCCTTATAAGAGGTAAGAAGAGAGGCCTGATGGCCGAGTGTCTAAAGCTCTGGTGCTCGATGCCAGAAGATTTGAGTCCTGGCGATGCTATGGATGTTTGTAGTGGTTTAAAATCCACTTTAAACCGTACATCCTGGTCTAATATAATTGTAGAGCGTAGGATTAACAACCCTACCCCATAAAAAAGAAACATTTCATGTTTTGGAATCTGCCAGTAGGCAAACGGCCTTTGCCCACCATGGGACTGTTGTGCCATTGAAGAAGAGTAATATCTTCTTCTTGGACATGTTTTTAGGGATAACTTATTCAAATGTGCATTACACACACGATAAAAACCTGGAAAACATCACACTATATGTATTTTTTCAGAAAGGACTTTCAGCTTAACTGTCACGCATTGGAGTGTCATACTGGAAAAACCGCGTTGATTTCATGCCATGTAATTTGATTATCGATGCAAAACACTATGGCACATCTCCACCATCCACATATTTTCAATGTAGCTCCCGCCAGGATCATAAATCAAATCTATACTTTCTTATTCTCAAATTAGCATGCACTGCTACGAGGCCACAAATGGCGACAGATTATTACACTACTCTAAGATGGACAGAGGAAATTATATTATTTTTTCTCTCTTTCATGTACAACTGTTAAACTTTTCAATTTTAATGCAAATATTCTTAATTTCATGTGTTAAAAATACATTAAATTCACTAAGAAAGAATTCAACTACAATCACAAATCGAGACTATAAATTTGGTTAAAGCAGTTATGCAAGTGATCCTAAATATAATTATACTGCTAACCATTAAAATTGCTACACCAGGTAGGAAGTAAAACGCACAACTGAAATGTATTGTACACATACAGTATGTTGGGAGGAAGACATTATTTAATTTACATATATATTTGAGGTATATAGTATGCAGGAATCAATATCAAGGATACAGTGTTTTCTGGAAAAAGTAACATCTGGTATACAGCCGAAAACAGTTTAAATGGCAAATATGAGTACAACACTATACGGGCTTTACATCAGAAATGTAATTGTTGCTGTCAATACATTGGCTTTCTGAACAAGAAGTGACTTGGATGTGTATCTGATGAAACTCCATACTTTCATTTCAAGTTCTGAGCCTGTATAACGATGACAAATGCAAGCAAGTATTGGACATCTCCCTAGGTGTCTCCGTACATGAATACAGGCATCATATCATGTTGGTATACACAAAATTGGGATTCGTCTGAAAATATTATTTGATGCCATTCCTGCTTCATATAAGCTCACGTCTGCTGCTACTTCAAAAAAGTTGCTACAATGGTCACAGTGCCCATAGTCTGTAGTGTTTCTCATTTACATTTATTCGTTGAAAATATTTTATAAAAATTAATATCCCTATAAATATTAAACAAACTATTTTGTTTTATTTCAGATTTACTTTTCAACTTATTTGGTTAACTTACTTAGTACATTTATTTGAAGAATATGCAAAAAACGTAAGTATCATATTTTTTTTTAATCATACAAATATAGACGACCTTTCGTCAATAGCAAAATATAACAATGTATGCACGTATTTAACAAAACTTGCATGCTTTTCCTGCCTAATATTATCTTAGAAAATAGAGTAATAAATCAAATATTTTTGTGCCAATGAATTTACAGTCACCGTCTCTGAATGTCTAGCTTAAAGTTAGCCCGTCATCGAGAGATTTTTGAATAGAAAGAGATTGCGGATCAAGAATTCTAAGAGAAATATGCAAAACCGAAAATCTTCACTTTGACGGGATCTTCGGAAACAAGAATGCCATCTCAAGTGTGGATTTGTTCTCTTTTTTCTTTTTAGGCTTGCGTAAACATTAGAGCAATGACGCATCGAATCGAATCGAAATTAATCTGCTTTTTTTTACAATTTGAAGTAAATACATACTTATTAATTAACGCTTTCAATTAAAAATTATGGTATTTAAAGCTTTTTTTGTCAAAAATTTCTGTTTTGTTAAAAATTATGGTCTTCATAGCATCATCTAGTTTTACAGATTTCAGTTGTTAAAGTTTCACTCTACAGCAAGATACTGTAACTTAACAATAGCTCTAACAGCAGGATTTTGTAAGAAATTGGGCATAAATACTCATGCGTTTTAAAAAATGTCAGATTTATTTTGGTAATGCCATGAATAAGGGATTGTCAATCTAACTTGAAATATGAATAGAACTTAATTAATATTGAGTACATGTACACTAAAATTCAATAAAAAAACATATCTTTTTAAATCTCCCATTTATTCTTGTGTACTGTACCAAAATCAAAATTGGCTTTTTGCTTTTGTTAAAAGTTATGGTCTTCATAGTAAAAGGCGGCTAGTTGTAGAAGTTTCAGTTGTTAAATTTTGACTCTACAACAAGATTCTATAACTCTACAGTAAGATTCTATAACTTAACAGCAAGATTCATTTCAGAATTTGGGCATAAAGACACAAGCGCTTAAAAAATATCAGATTTATTTTAGTACTGCTATGAATAAATGATCGTCAAACTAATTTGGAATAGGATTTGAACTTAAGTAATAATGAGAACATATACATTAAAATTCAATAAAAAAAACCCATCTATTTTTGAATCTCCCGTTTATTCCTGTGCATCAAAATAAAAATTGGCTTTTCGCTTTTATCAAAAATTTTCTGTTCTGTTAAAAATTATGATCTTCATAGAAAAAGAAAAGCATCGGTTAGTTTTACAGATTTCAGTTGTTAAAACTTCACTCTACAGCAAGATCTTATAGTTAAACAGCAAGGTTCCATAATTTAACAGCAAGGTTCCATAACTTAACAGCAAGGTTCTATAACTTAATAACAAGATTCTATAACTTAACAACAAGGTTCTATAACTTAACAGCAAGGTTCTATGACTTAACAACAAGGTTCTATAACTTAACAGCAAGGTTCTATGACTTAACAACAAGGTTCTACAACTTAACAACAAGATTCTACATATAACTTAACAACAAGATTCTACATATAACTTAACAACAAGATTCTACATATAACTTAACAACAAGATTCTACATATAACTTAACAACAAGATTCTACATATAACTTAACAACAAGATTCTACATATAACTTAACAACAAGATTCTACATATAACTTAACAACAAGATTCTACATATAACTTAACAACAAGATTCTACATATAACTTAACAACAAGATTCTACATATAACTTAACAACAAGATTCTACATATAACTTAACAACAAGATTCTACATATAACTTAACAACAAGATTCTACATATAACTTAACAACAAGATTCTACATATAACTTAACAACAAGATTCTACATATAACTTAACAACAAGATTCTACATATAACATAACAACAAGATTCTACATATAACTTAACAACAAGATTCTACATATAACTTAACAACAAGATTCTACATATAACTTAACAACAAGATTCTACATATAACTTAACAACAAGATTCTACATATAACTTAACAACAAGATTCTACATATAACTTAACAACAAGATTCTACATATAACTTAACAACAAGATTCTACATATAACTTAACAACAAGATTCTATAACTTAACAACAAGATTCTATAACTTAACAACAAGATTCTATAACTTAACAGCAAGGTTCTATAACTTAACAGCAGCTCTAACAGCAAGAATCTATAAGAATTAGGACATAAAGACTCATGAGTTTAAAAAAAATGTCAGATTTATTTTAGTAATGTCATGAATAAATGTTTGTCAACTAATATTGAGTACATGTACATTAAAATTCAATAAAAACATCTCTTTCTGAATCTCCCATTTATTCCTGTGCACCAAAATCACAACTGCACTGTCAGTGAATGAGAGCGAATATCAGCTAACAAACTGTGACAATGGAGATATTGTGTACCCGGAACATTCCTGTCTTCTGGAAGCGCAGAATCCAGCTGCCACATCACTGGCATTTCCTTTTCGGTTATTTGGAAATTTTAGAGACTATAAAACCCAATGTCGCCCGAACATTTTATTTCCCCATCGTCTTTTTGTGAGTAAGGATCTCCCAAGGAGATACCAGCTCCCTTCAAAGTAATAAATATTCCATCAAGCTGAAAATAGTTCGGAAAACAAGTCATTCTCGCTGTCGATGTCCAAAAGAGATTTCGGACAAAGTAGTGTTTCATCTGGGAAACGCATTTATTTACGGGAAGCTTTATTTATGCAGAAAAAAAAAGAAAATGTACTTTTTTTCAAAAAAAGTGTCGTGTTATTTTCCCAGAAAAATCAGGAACAGAATGATGGCCATTTTTCCCGGTCAGAATAAATGATACGCAAAGCAGCTTAAATTTAAAACATCAGTTTAATTAATGCAGTAAATATTAATAGTTAAAAAATAAGTCATTGTCGATGGTAGTGAACCAAAAAGATATTGCAGTAAATTGTACGTTCTCTATATGGAAAAATGTTTAGTTTTAACAAAGTTAATTTATACGTAAAAAGAAAAATATAATAAATGAAAATTAAAGGAACAAATAGTTTTTTTTCCTTTAAATCAAATGGAATGAAATTAATTGAATCAATACATAGAAGATATTATTTAAACAGAAAAAAAGAAAATGTCCTTTTTCAAAAAAGTGTCGTGTTATTTTCCCAGAAAAATAAGCAGCAAACTGATGGACATTTTCTCCGGTCAGAATAAATGACAAGCAAAGCAACTTAAATTTAAAATATTAATTTAATTAATGCAGTAAATATTAAAGCTTAAAAAACAAGTCATTGTAGTTGGCAGTGATTAAAAAAGATACTGCAATAAATTGTATGTCATATCTATCTGAAAAAAGGTTTACTTTTAACGAAGTTAATTTATGCGTAAAAAGAAAAATATAATAAATTAAAATTAGAGGAATAAATAGTTTTTTTTCCTTAAATCAAATTAATGAATGGAAAAAAATTTATTTAATTAAATACATAAAAAAAATATTCAGTCAAGTTGTAAACAAGTCATTCCGTCAATCAAGATGCCTGGAAACATGTTGGAAAGTATATTTTTTCGTATTAAGATTCATTTATGTCCAAAAAATACACAGCATTTGGGTAAAAGCATAACTTTGAATGTATACATTCAATTCAACAAATTATAAAAAATAAAATAAAGCAATAATAAAAATAAATAAATAAATAAAATCTAAAATAATTATTAAATTTCAATTTATTTAAAACAATCATATGATTATTTTTAAGGTGATAAAATTTCAGACCGAACAACGCTCGGTATGATTCACAACTAAAATGCACAAAAAAATTACCTTAATGAAGAAAAATTATATATGGTAACTAGACACGATCGCCTTACAGAATTATAAAAGGTATTTCAAAAGTAAGGATAAACTTTAAAAATTAATAATTTGAAAACTAATTAGAATAAAAAAATCTCGCTGCACAAAAGTGAAAAGGAACGGGAATGAAGAGGCTTTTTTATTATTATTTTTTCAAATAGAAAAAAATTAACACCAGAATAGTTCATTTTTCGAACACCAGATGATGTTATGATTTGAACAGCTATACGTTCTTAATATAATATATCAGGCAGATTAATGGCTAATAAATGTTCAATATGCCATCCGTCATTCACAAACACAGTTGTCAGAAGAGGCACCCTATTATTTACAGCATCATGAAACATTTCTAGTCTACACATGTTGCAGCAATAAATCTCTTGTTTTTGACAATGAAGCTGATTTTTCAAGATATATCTTTTATATTCAAGTATCTCAACAACAACCGAAAGTCAGAAAGTGCAAGACGGGGAGATCTGGATGGCCATACATGATTGAGAAAACGGTTTTACCCAATATTGAATGTAGTAGTATTTTACAGTCACAGCAATATGCGAAGATGCATTCTTTGTGTGACCCCAGAGAAAGAACAATTGTCACAAGACCGAAGTTGCCAGCTAAAGTTGCTGTTTATACACCACTGGACAAATAGTCACCTTGACAAAGCTGAATAGACAAAAAATGCACTATTCTAGCGTTAACTTTATATTATTTGAATGAAAAAAAACCTCACTTCATTTCTATCCTTTGTGTGCAAACGCTATCTTTTTTATCGTTATTTGATTTCAAATTATTAATATTAACGTATATTCTACATATTGAACCGGAAAAAATTCGGACTAACAAAATAAATAATTATTATAATGATACACCTAACTCTACTTTAAAAAAAAAAAAACTTCTTTGACAGCAACCAGAAATTCCTTCGTAATCTTGCAAAAATTATTGACCCATGTGTTCTACTACCTACCCCATCGAATTTATTTTATTTTTCTCCTATGGATTCGTTCCTGATGCCATTCTCTAAAGCACAAAAAAATTTCCAATCTCGAAGAACACAAAAGAAGCAGAAGAGTTTTTGTTCGGGAAAAGATGGGAAATTTCGGGTCAAATAAAATTCTGGCATTGCAGTTTAAATGTCAAACAGTCAGCATAGAGGTATGTTCTTGATAAAGGATAACTTTTGGGAATTTAAAAAATCGTGTTCGAATGGAGCTTTAAAATACATATAAAATACAACTATGCTTCGAATAAAAAAATACTCGAAGAGAATAAAGAAATGTAAGAAATAATTTGAATTCACCTTTTCTTAAATATATCGCTTAGCGAAAAACCCCCAAAATGCTATTGAGAATATCATAAGATATCACTATTTTTTTTTTACTTGTAACTCTACTGAGCTCAAGTATTTTAACTTACAGTTTTACATCTAATAAGATTAAAAAATATTATTTTGTATAGAATTACTTACTAACATGGCAACAATATATTTTATGTCTTATTCTAATACAAGTGTACAGGGTAAGTTTTGATCGTTTGAAATGGAAAAAGGAAACTATAATTATTTGGAGAATATATACTTTAAGGGGAAAAACAACGAAGATAAACGACCCATGAAGATTTTTTAAAAGGAGTTTTTCAAATGGAACATAAGTCGGTGTAGTAATAAAGAAACAATTAAAATTTCAGAGAAATTAAAAGTTTAAACTATAATTGAGGCTATAATTATAAATTTTAAAAAGTTTAGTTAGTTTAAAAATTATAATTAAGACTACATTTAAAGAATTTAAAAGTTTTAAACACTTACACAAATTTTTCTAGAAGAATCTACTACATTGTATTTCATCCAATGAATTTTGGAAGACATAAGTTGAGGAATATTCGACTTATAATGTAGCGAATTTTTAGTATTTTTAAATTATTACAATATTTTTAATTTATATCAATATAAATTAAATAAAAGTATGATTAATAAGTGTTTAAACCTTTTTAATACATTATTAACAAATTGTTTTTAACACAAACATTTTTCTAGAAGAAGCTACTACACTTTATTTGATCCAATGAATTCTGGAAGATACTATTAGTTGAGGAATATTCGACTTATAATGTAGTGAATTTTTAGTATTTTGAAATTATTACAATCTTTTTTAATTTATATCAATATAAATTAAATAAAAGTATGATTAATAAGAGTTTAAACCTTTTTAATACATTATTAACAAATTGTTTTTAACACAAACAATTTTCTAGAAGAAGCTACTACACTTTATTTGATCCAATGAATTCTGGAAGATACTATTAGTTGAGGAATATTCGACTTATAATGTAGTGAATTTTTAGTATTTTGAAATTATTACAATCTTTTTTAATTTATATCAATATAAATTAAATAAAAGTATGATTAATAAGAGTTTAAACCTTTTTAATACATTATTAACAAATTGTTTTTAACACAAACATTTTTCTAGAAGAAGCTACTACACTTTATTTGATCCAATGAATTCTGGAAGATACTATTAGTTGAGGAATATTCGACTTATAATGTAGTGAATTTTTAGTATTTTGAAATTATTACAATCTTTTTTAATTTATATCAATATAAATTAAATAAAAGTATGATTAATAAGAGTTTAAACCTTTTTAATACATTATTAACAAATTGTTTTTAACACAAACATTTTTCTAGAAGAAGCTACTACACTTTATTTGATCCAATGAATTCTGGAAGATACTATTAGTTGAGGAATATTCGACTTATAATGTAGTGAATTTTTAGTATTTTGAAATTATTACAATCTTTTTTAATTTATATCAATATAAATTAAATAAAAGTATGATTAATAAGAGTTTAAACCTTTTTTAATACATTATTAACAAATTGTTTTTAACACAAACATTTTTCTAGAAGAAGCTATTACACTTTATTTGATCCAATGAATTCTGGAAGATACTATTAGTTGAGGAATATTCGACTTATAATGTAGTAAATTTTTAGTATTTTTAAATTATCACAATCTTTTTTAATTTATATCAATATAAATTAAATAAAAGTATGATTAATAAGAGTTTAAACCTTTTTAATACATTATTAACAAATTGTTTTTAAAACAAACATTTTTCTAGAAGAAGCTACTACACTTTATTTGATCCAATGAATTCTGGAAGATACTATTAGTTGAGGAATATTCGACTTATAATGTAGTGAATTTTTAGTATTTTGAAATTATTACAGTCTTTTTTAATTTATATCAATATAAATTAAATAAAAGTATGATTAATAAGAGTTTAAACCTTTTTAATACATTATTAAAAAATTGTTTTTAACATAAACATTTTTCTAGAAGAAGCTACTACACTTTATTTGATCCAATGAATTCTGGAAGATACTATTAGTTGAGGAATATTCGACTTATAATGTAGTAAATTTTTAGTATTTTGAAATTCTTACAGTCTTTTTTATTTGTATCAAAATTATTTAAATAAATGTCTTATTAATAAGAATTCAAACGGTTTTAACTTACTTACAAAAAGTTTTCTAGAAAGAAGCTACTACCTTTTATTTGATCCAATGAATTGTGGAAGATAGTAGTTGAGGAATATTCGACTTATAATTTAGTGAATTTCTAGTTTTTTTTAAATTCTTACTATTATTATAATTATTTTATTTGTATCAGTATAAATTAAATGCTGACGGTCGTACCATGCTGAATATACCGGTTCTCGTTAGATCACCGAAGTTAAGCATCATTGGGCGCGGTCAGTACTTGGGTGGGTGACCACCTGGGAACACCGCGTGCCGTTGGCAAATTTGGGACCTGAATGGCCGAGTGTCTAGCGCTCTGGCACTCGGTGCCACAGGTTTCGGGTTCGAATCCCGGCGGTGCCATGGATGTTTGTAGTGGTTCGGAATCCACTTTAAGCTGTAGGTCCCAGTCTCCTATGACTGTAAGAGCGTCACTGAGCAAAAGTCAGGCTTCTACCTACGGGTGCTCCATCACAACAGAAGCTGCTTCCTTCCCCTTCAATCGCGTATGGGCTCGTGGGCTTGGCCAGCCAAGTGGGATAAGAAACAACAACAACAACATAAATAAAAGTCTCATTAATAAGTGTTTAATCATTTTTAACACTTACAAAAAGTTTTTTAGAAGAAACTACTACATTTTTAATTTAATTTTTTAATTATATTTTATTTTTTATTTTATTTAATTTTTAATTTAATTTTTTAATTATATTTTATTTCTTATTTTATTTAATCCGATGAATTCTAGAAAATTATAGTTGAGGCATATTCGACTTATAATGTAGTGAATTTTAGTTTGTCTGTTTAATAAGAGTTTAAACGTTTTTAACACTACCAAAAAATTTCCTAGGAAAAGGTTACTTTATTTTATTTGATCCAATAAATTCTGGAAGAAATTAGTTGAAGAATATTCGACTTATAATGTAGTGAATTTTTAGTTTTTTAAAGTTCTTAGTCTTTCTTATTTGTATAAATATAAATTAAGCAAAAGATTAACAAGAGTTAATACGTATTTAACACTCACAAAATTTTTAATAGAAGAAGGTACTACATTTCATTTGAAATTTGAATCCAATGTAGCTTTTTAGCTTTTTTAACACTTACAAAAATTTTCTAGAAGAAGCTAATGAATTTTATTTAGTCCAATGAATTCTGGAAGGTTGATAAATATTCGACTAGGAAGTAGTAAGTTTTTAGTTTTTTGAAATTCTTATAGTCTTTTATTTAATTTATATTGATGCAAATACAAAAGTCTGATTAATAAGAGTTAAAACGTTTTTAACACTAACAAAATTTTTTCTAGAAGCAGCTACTACATTTTATTTGATCCAATGAATTCAGCAAGATATTAGTTGAGGAATATTCGACTTATAATGAAGTGAATTTTCATTTTTGTAGAATTTTTACAGTATTTTTTTATTTGTATCAATTGAAACTAAATAAAAGTCTGTTTAATAAGAATTCAATAATTTTTAACACTTACAAAATTTTTTCTAGAATGCGCTACTTCATTTTATTTGATCCAATGAATTCTGGAAGGCATTAGTTGAGAAATATTCGACTTATAATGTATTTTTAATAAAAATTTTTAGTATTTTCAATAATACTTAAATGAATTTTTAGTATTTTGAAATTTTTAGTTTTTTTCATTTGTATCAATATAACTTAAATTAAAGTCTGATTAATAAGAGTTTAAACGTTTTTAACACGTTATTATTAACACAAAAAATTTTCTAGAAGACGCTACTATATTTTATTTGATCCAACGAATTGTGGAAGATATTAGTTGAGGAAATATTTCTTTTGAAAGGACGATCTTCAGCGCAGTTGAACTCCCCCGCAAACAAGATACATAACAACATCATCTGAGAAACCGCACAACATTTTTCATCAACAGCGGAAATGCTTGCTTCATATTCTTATCTAGCTTCCTTATATTTAAGCTTCTCGGTTTTCTCTAGGTTTCCTTTATTTTCAGAGTGTTTTCTTTGGAATCTTTCCTTTTTTTTTTTTTTTTTCAAATTTAGTGCGGTTGTTTTGATTTTTTAATTCGCTATCTTTTCGCTCTTTTTTATCTTTTCACCCTTGCTTTTTGAAATGAAGCCGTTAAAATTTCTTGGAATTGTTTTCTTACGGTTATTTGGTTCTATATTTTCCGAGACATAGCGGAGACTGCTCAAGATTATTTCTAAGGAAAGAGAATTCCTTTAATGTTTAGAGAAGATGGCCGTGTGTTATTTTAAAGATGAAAAAAGTTACTGAAATTATCTTGCGCCTTTTTTTGTTTTTAAGTTGTTTTATTGTTTCTACCAGATTGAACATAAATCATTGGAGACAATTAAATTTTGCTTTTACTGAGAATAATGTGTGGTTACATTTTTCTAAAATTTTTTCACTAAATTAAATTAATAGGAAAACAAATGCATTACTTTCCGACGGAACTTCAAATTGCTCAAAAGATATCGCATTTTTGAAGTTAACATTAGTTCAAAAATAAACACGAAGGTTAAGGATTATCTTATTGTTAGGTTATGCATTGTTTTCAACCCTTTTTGTATTGATACCTAAAAATTCTTTCACTAACAGCTGCTGCAGTGAGAGATGCTTTCCATTTACTACTACACCACATCACATCACATCACTGTGCCTAGAGCTGAGTTGTCCCTTTACAGTTTCGGAATGATGTGAGTGAGAAGTCTGACTCGGATCCGTGACGATCTTGCAGTTATACGAGACCAGGCAAAGTGAATTCCGAACCCTTACAGGCACCGCCGGGACCGAGCACTAGACCGCTAGACACTCAGCCATTCAGGCCCCAATATTTTCCATCTGATAACATATTCATTTTTCTTCTTTTTCTTCATTGGCCCAACAGCCCAGTGGTGGATCAAAGTCGTCTGCCTACTGGCAGATTTCAAGACAGGAGATGTTTATTTTTACGGGGTAGAGTTGTCAGGCCTACATCCAACATTCTACAGTTATATTAGACCGGGACCTAAGACTTTAAAGCGGATTCCGAACCACTACAAACATCCATGACACTGCTAAGACTCGAACCCGAAACCAATATGATTGGTTTGGCTTGTCTCCTCTACGGTCATTTTTTTCACACTTCAGGTTGATTAGACCTGGACCTACAGTTTAACGTGGATTCCGAACCACTAACAAACATCCATGCCACCTCCAGGATTCCAACCTGAAACCTGTGGTAACAAAGGACAAAGCGCTAGTCAATTGGCCATCAAGCGTAACATCTTCATGTCGTTATAAAATAATATTTAATAAAGTATTTGCCTTGACATGGTTTATGTTTTATGAAATAAAATATAAAGATAGAGAATAAAAATATTGATGCACTTTATAATGCCGTATAACTTTACCAGCAACTTTTTTACAATTTCAGATATTTTAAAATTTGTATAATGAGTCAAAATTTATGACATTCTTAGTTAAAGTATTAACATTATAAGCTGTAACTGGATATATTTTAGTTTTGAATAAATATTTTCGATTCAGCCGGCCATTTAATGCCTGCAATAACTTCATTCTTTGTGCCGTTAATAAAAACAATGAAGCTTATTAAACAAATATTCATTGTTATTTTCAGCTTGAGTAATTGGCCATAAAGACGTAAGGCGACATGAAGTGAAGAGGAAGGCCAATGAGAGTACACGTAATGCAAGAGTCTCGAAAAAACCTAAACAGAAGCGGATGTAACATATTTACATTTGTCAAAACAGATGATGGAACAGGCTTCAATCGTTCGGTGTTTTTGTTATAGAAAATGCATGCGAGTGGTAATTTCCGCTACGTGAGATTCACCCACTCTTTTTCTGCGTTCATAGAAAACAAAGATTTCACTGTTTTTACTTTCGCCAGCTCATTTTAAACAGGAAGAGGAGGTATTTAGAAAAAAAAAAAGCTGATGTACGTGTAGTGATGTATTATTAATTCAACATTATTATAGTTTAATTTTAAAAACGACTAATATTAAACTATAATAATGTTGAATTTATTGTATGATTGACTTTATTAAAAGTCAATCATACATTGTTATGACTTTTCGGACAAGAACATGTCAATTAATGACTAATGACAATTAGTGAAAATGTCAATGCACATTTCAGTTAATAATGACATTCAGATATTTTCAATTCAGATGTTGTCGACAGAAAAATATTAATAGTTTTAAATTAATAAAAATCAATCATACATTGTTATGATTTTTTGGACAAGAGCATGTTAATTAATGACTAATTACAATTAATGAACAATGTCAATTAATGCACAAATCAATAAATATCGATATTTTCATTTTTTTTTTCAATTCAGATATTATCTACAGAAATATATTAATCGTTTTTAAAATTAATAAAATCATTCTTACATTGCTATGACCTTTTGAACAAAAACATGTCAATTAAGGACTAATGACAATTAATGAACATGCCAATTAATATTGACATTTTCAGTTTTTTCAATTCAGATATTATCTACAGAAATATATTATTCGTTTTTAAAATTAATAAAATCAATCATACATTGTTAAGACTTTTCGGACAAGAGCATGTTAATTAACGACTAATTACAATTAATGAACATGTCAATCAATATTGATAATTTCATTTTTTTTTTCAATTCAGATATTATCTACAGAAATATATTAATCGATTTTAAAATTAATAAAATCATTCATACATTGCTATGACCTTTTGAACAAAAACATGTCAATTAAGGACTAATGACAATTACTATCGACATTTTCAGTTTTTTCAATTCAGATATTATCTACAGAAATATATTAATCGTTTTTAAAATTAATAAAATCAATCATACATTGTTATGACTTTTTGGACAAGAATATCCTAACTATTGAATAATGACAATTAATTAACAATGTCAATCAATTAACATGTCAATTAATATCGTCATTTTCATTTTTTTCAATTCAGATATTATCGCCAAAAATTATCAATTTTAAAAATGATTAATATAAGTCAATCATACATTCTTATGACTTTTTGGACCAGAACGGGTCAATTAATGACTAATGACAATTAATGAACAATGTCAATTAATATCGACTTTTTCATTTTTTTTTCAATTCAGATATTATTGACAGAAATATATCAATCGTTTTTAAAATTAATAAAATCAATCATACATTGCTATGACTTTTTGGACAAGAACATCCTAACTATTGAATAATGACAATTAATGAACAATGTCAATTAATTAACATGTCTATTAATATAATTTCTTTCATGTCTTTTAATTTCATTTTTTTCAATTCAGATATTATCGCCAAAAATATATTAATCATTTTTAAAATTGATAAAGTCAATCATACATTCTTATGAATTTTTGGACAAGAACGGGTCAATTAATGACTAATGACAATTAATGAACAATGTCAATTAATATCGACTTTTTCATTTTTTTTCAACTCAGATATTATTGACAGAAATGTATCAATCGTTTTTAAAATTAATAAAATCAATCATGCATTGTTATAATGAAGCTGTAATTAAAACGATTTTACTTCAATTAATTATGGTTGCATAATGTTATTATAGAACGATTGAAATTTAAATAAATAACTTTCAATATTATTAAAAACATAAAATTTTCAAACAAAAGTATTTTGATTTTGCTGAATTTGCATGAAATTTTGTATTCGATTTTTCTTTTTGCTTCGGTTGTATACAATTTTTGTTTATTGATACTATTGCATGGATTTTTAAAAAAAATTTATTAATTTAAATTATTTTATGTCATTTTTTTAAATTTAATGTTTCAGTTTTATGTTAATTTAGAAAATTATGGAACATAGCTTTTAATTAATAAATTTTTATTAAATACAGCATAAAAGGAAACTCTACTGGTAGTCAAATAGAGCATACATATATAAATTTATTTTTATATTTACAGAAAATTATCTGCACTTTTTATTTGCAACGAGTACAAAGTTATGCAATAAACTAAAAAATTAAAAACTAATGAATATTAAAATATGTAAAAAATGTTTTTAAGTTCATTAAAAAATGCAAAACTACGTTCCTAGCTTTTTATGGCGTTTGTTATTTTTGACAGCCTTGTGTCAAAATTACGATGTTCATTCGCATCAACAACTTAAAATAAAAAATAAATAAATAAAAAACTTCTCATCTTTATGCTAAAAGAGACTTGAACCTCTTTATTAACATTCATCGGTGCCAGCGAAATTAATTGATGACTCATTTTTGCCAGAGAAAAACAAGTGTGTTAAAGAAATCATGTCCTTCATATTTTATTTATCGTTTGGCTGTGGCGAAACCAAACGATAAAAACTGGCGAGGGCGTTAGAAGCTGCAACTGTATCTGTAACTGGATGAAGTGTTCCGACTCGGAGCAATATTTCACATTTTGTGGGGGAAAGTATAAATATTAACGCAAGCAATTGGACCAAAATCTTTGAATAAAACCTTCGCAACGAGATTTTCACTTGGTTGAGAAATTATATATTTATTTTATTTTTATTTATTTATTTATTTATTTTTGCTTGAGGATGAGAGAGTGTCAAGTAATTTATTCACTGCTTGATTTGGGAACTTATAAATGTAAATTAAGTTTCGCTGTTATGTATGGCGGTGGGTTTAGCCAAAAATTTGTTATTTAAAATATTCAGTTTACCTGAAAAATGCACTGATATTCAGTGGAAACATGCTAAGCTACGTGGAATTTTGGTATGAGTTATTTAGTATTTAAATAACATATTTCTTCCTTCTTTTTTTAAAATATAAATGGATTTTGAATGAATTTAAATGCAAATATTTTAAGTCTGACAGTTTTATATTAATTAATACGTATTTTTGAAAAGTTGTATTTAATAAGAGAAATTCAATATAATTCAAGTATTGCTAATTTATTTGGGATATATTTGAATAAACTTGCTAATAATTTATGACACTCATTTAAAAATTCAATATGAATTTTTTAATGAGTACAACAATTAATGTTATAACAATGTTTTGTTGAAACAATGAATGTTATAACAATGCTATGATGAAACAATGAATATTATACCAGTGTTATGTTGAAACAATGAATATTATACCAATGTTATATTGAAACAATGAATGTTATACCAATGTTATGTTGAAACAATGAATGTTATACCAATGTTATGTTGAAACAATGAATGTTATACCAATGTTATGTTGAAACAATGAATGTTATACCAATACTAAGTTGAAACAATGAATGTTATATTAATGCTATTTTGACACAATGACTGTTATATTAATGCTATTTTGACACAATGAATGTTATAACAATGTTATTATGAAACAATGAATGTTATAACAATGTTATTATGAAACTATGAATGTTATAATAATGTTATTATGAAACTATGAATGTTATAATAATGTTATTATGAAACTATGAATGTTATAATAATGTTATTATGAAACTATGAATGTTATAATAATGTTATTATGAAACTATGAATGTTATAATAATGTTATTATGAAACTATGAATGTTATAATAATGTTATTATGAATTAATGAATGTTATAACAACGTTATTATGAAACAATGAATGTTATAACAACGAATGTTGAAACGCTGAATGTTAAAACAATGAAGGTATTTTAAAAAAACCCACTAATTCAAAAACAGTCGCTAAATAGTCTCAAATGAAAAATTAGAAACTTTTTCAAAAGAAAATGGCAACACAATTATACAGAAGTATCAAAATTTTTTTGAATAATTTTGTTTTCAATTTCTTGTTTAAATTTTTGTCATCACAGTTCGTAGGAAATATTTGCCAATGGTCCCTTTTATTTACATTACATCAAATAAATTCTAATTAATTTAGCCTCATTCTACTTTAAGAGGTGGATTAATTCTTTGTTCAAAATCCATCATAATTTGTTGTACATTACTTTCTTTATAGAGCATGTTTTTAGATTAAAACGTTGTTTGGAAATGATCTCGGCAGTTTGAGGTTCTGCTCTTTTAACATAACTTTATTTGTTAAAAACAACTTTAGAAAACTTTATTGAATTTTTTTTTTTTTATTGAAACTTTTTTTTTTTTTTTTTTTTTTATCTCACACGATATTTTTTCTTGAAAACACAATGTAATGAGCACCCCAATAAAAGAAACTGTTGTTTTCTAATGTCTGATTCCAGTAATGATGACTAGTGACTAATTCCTAAAGAATTTTTACTAATTTCTAATCATTAAGCCACGCCATAATTCTCCATAAAATTAATTTTATTAAAAAAATCCCTTTATGTTTGTATGAAATTCTTCTTTCTATAATTATTTTTAAATAGAAAGCTGAAACCGTGCTTCCTTAAATCATTGAAAAAAGTGGCGAGATGTTTAGTTTCTAAGTTTATTCACTAATATTTAAAAAATAAAATTGAAATTATTACTTTTCTAACATATCAATGTCACTTAAGATACGATTTATAATATTAATTTACATTGAATCTATAGTTTATTATATTAAAATATAAAGATTATACTAAGTATAAATATTTGTTATATAGAAATATTATGAATATATATACTTAATTTATTAGTTATATTAAGGTTAAATATTCATAATATTTCCTTTGAAGGATATCTAAAGTGTAAATCATTAAAAAGAGTGGCAAGATGTTTAGTTTCTAACTTTATTCGCTAACATTTGAAAAATAAAATTGAAATTATTACTTTTCTAACATATCAATGTCACCTACGATTTATAATGCTACACATGTGGCTTATTAATTGGAAAAAGGAAACATAATTCTACTCATGGCTTTAAGCTTTCTGAAGGTTATGTAAAATTAATGTAGACTGTATTTATAAATGATCAGATAGAAAAAAATGCTTACATTTTTTTTATTCAAATCTGATTCATCTGTTCATTTGATATTTGAAAAAGTTGTCTATTAAAATTATCAGATAAATTATTACCACTGCTTTTTCTAAAGTATCCATTTACTAACATTCTGTACAATGTTGCACACCATCTGTGTTGAAAACAGATTTCTAGACCATAGTATTATCATCAGACGCTTTATTATTTCTACCAGGTGCGAGACAGGTCTGATGATACTATATATGTGTAAGCTACAAGCTTATGGCATCAGTATAAATATTCGTTATATAGAAATATTAAGAATATTTATACTTTATTAGTTATATTATTAGTTATTTCCTTTGAAAGATATCTCGGGTGTAAATCATTAAAAAGAGTGGTACGATGTTTAATTTCTAAGTTTATTCACTAACATTTAAAAAATAAAATTTAATTTATTACTTTTCTAACATATCAATGCCACTTAAGATACGATTTATAATGCTACACACTATATATGTATATATATGGCTTGTTAATTATAAAAAGGAAACATAATTTTCCTCATAGCCTTAAGTACTCTGAAGGTTACCTAAAATTAATGTACATTGTATTTATAAATCATCAGATAGAAAAAAAAATGCTTACATTTTTTTGACTCAAAACTGATTCATCTGTCCATTTGATATTAGAAAAAGTTGTTCATTAAAATTATCAGATAAATTATTACCACTGCTTTTTCTAAAGTATCCATTTAATAACATTCTGTACAATGTTACACACCATCTGTGTTGAAAACAGATTCGTAGACAATAGTATTATCATCAGACGCTTTATTATTTCTACCAGGTGTGAGACAAACTCACAAAGGAAGCAATTATTCGGAAACATTAGCATACGCATCATTAAAGTTCAATTTTTTATATATATACCGTGCGCGTAGAAAGAATATTACTTAGCATGAAAATAGGATTATAAGTCCGGCTTCCTGCACTTATTCTACCTTATTCTTTACAGAAAAAAATACGGGCGATTTTGCGTGGAAATAACAGTACCGGATACGTAACCCTATGCTTTGAATTTATAGGAAATGATTCACAGTAGGATTAGCAAAAGAAAAACATCCATGAATTTTGTGCAAATGAGTTTTTTTTATATATATATTTAGTTTACGGGGATCCAACTTTTAACTTCCTTTACATTTGGAAGAAAGAAAGGGGGAAAAAAAGTATTGGGTCACATTTGGGATGGGAAAAAAAACTGCCTCGACTGCACATAAACTATATTAGTTTAACGACAGTTGTTACGGTTACAGTTAGTTCAAAACGGTTAGTGCATCATGTACAAAAGATGTGTACAGTAACACACAAGCAAACGTGACGTCGGATAATAATTTTTGATTTCTTTCCGTGCAGACTTTTTTTAAACATTGTTTCTTGGATTGAAATCTCATGGCCTGTTCAAACGATATCTTAGTAAATAAATAATATCAGACATAATTTGGTGTTTAAATACAATAAACTTTGTAAACTTCGATTTTCGCATACTTTATCAAGTCAGAATTTCAAAAATTAGTTAAAGTTAATAAAAATCCCATTATTTAAGTGTATTTGAGATTTCATGGCGAGGTCACATTTATAAAAGCTCTGGGCCACATAACTTGTGGATCATTTGTTGGACAGCCTTGGTTTAGTCTTTCAACTATGGTCTATCTTTTTCGTGGTCAGGTGGCAACGTGATCAGCTAGCATGCAAGAAGTTTGAGGTTGGAATCCTCTGGCAGCATTGTTCTAATCACTGCTTCCAGGAGACTTGATGACGATTGCGGTAATATGTGAAAACATCTCGCATCGATAGTCAGGCTGCCTGCTGGACTTTTTCCGGGTTTTCTCGCATACGACATGCGAATGAGGAGCAACTAGTTACCCTTAAAATTCTCCTGGCCTCAATACATGTCAGCTGGCTGTACCTGGTATACATGAGGTGCATCGATGTTCCACCCTCACCATTCTAATTAATTGGGGACTACATAGTTCTAGATATGGGGGTGATATGTGGCTTAGCCCTAGTTTAGTCTTTCAACTGTGATCCACTGTTTTCATGGACCAGTGGCAACGTGCTCAGCTAAAGTGCAGGAAGCTATAGGTTCGAATCCTCTGGCAGCATTGTTGTAACCATTGCTTCCAGGAGACTTGATGGTGATTGTGACAATATGTGAAAACATCTCGCATCGATAGTCAGGCTGCCAGGTGTACATTTTCCGCATTCTCTCGCGTAAAACATGCAAATGAGTAGCAGTTAGTTACCCTAAAATCCTACAGGAAGAAACTGTCATCTCTTCAACACATACCAGTAGGTTGTTCCTGGTATATGAGGGGCATCGATGTTCCACCCTCACCATTCTAAGTGATAGGAGTCTACGTAGGTCTAGGTACAGGGGTGATATATGGTTTAGCCCTGGTTTAGTCTTTCAACTGTGATCAACTTTTTTCATGGAACGGTGGTAACGTGTTCAGCTACAGTGCATGATGGTCAAGGTTCGAATCCTCTGGCAGTGTTGCAATCACTACTTCCAGGAGACTTGACGGTTGGGACAATATGTGAAAACATCTCGTATCGATAGTCAGGCTCCCTGGTGTACTTTTTCCAGGTTCCCACACATAAGACATGCAATTGAGGAGTATTTAGCTACCCCTAAAATCCTCCTGGAAGGCACTGGCAGCTCCTCAACACATGTCAGTGGGCTGTACTGGTATACAAGAGGTGCATAAATGTTCCACCCTCATCATAGGAGACTACATGGCTCTAAGTACTGGCGTGTTCAGGTTTAGTCTTTCAACTGCATCCCACTTTTTTCATGGGCCCGTGGCAACGTGCTCAGCTAGAGTGCAGGAAGGTTGAGGTTCGAATCCTCTGGCAGAATTGCTGTAATCACTGCCTCCAGGAGACTTGATGATTGTGACAGTCTTTACTAGCTTTTTTTGGCATACGACATGCAAATGGGGAACATTTAGTTACCCCTAAAGTCTTCTCTGATGGCACTGTCATCTCCTCAACACATGTCAGTGGGCTATTCCTGGTATACAGATGTGCATCGATGTTCCAACCTCATCATTCTTAATGATAGGAGAAAAAAGAAATGCGGTAGGAAAAAAAAGTCTACAGTCTTAACTGTCTACCGAGTCAGAAAAAAAAAATCTTGATGGAATGGATTTATTTATTTATTTTATACTGTTGAAAGTTATCAACTGCATTCATGCAAAAGGATTTTTCTTATGAGTTGTTTTTTTATATTGCCTAAAGGTGTCGAAGTTTAGAACCAAATAATGAATATCTAACATTTAAGTGAATATTAATTTCCAAATTTACAATAATTTCTTCCCTAGAAAAAGAAGATTAATAAAGAAGATTAAGAAAAAGAATTTATTAATCATTAATTTATTCTTTTACTTATGATATTTTTAATAATTAAATGTCTCATTAATTTGTCTCAAAGTTTTAATTAGCGGATATTTTTAATTTAATTAAAAGTGCTGATTAAAAAACTATCCTTTTACCAAAAAATACATATCGTATATAAGATGTGCATATTAAATTCAACTTTAATGAATGTTACTTATAAAAGGGACTGCAAATCGAAAACTTCATTATTTGAACAATGAAAATAAATTGAATTTTTTTACTTTTTATTAAAATATACAGCGGTTTAACGAACTTGATTTTCTATATAATTCTCAAGATAGCAGAAAACGTTAACTTTGCTTCATAAAGCTTTATAAGGAATAATCTTTCAACTTTATGTTGAATTGCATAAGTAATTAAAAAAGCATCAGTTGAAATAGAGCAACTGAAGGCATCATTTTTTAACTTACAATGAGTTAAAATAAAATAAAAATGCAACTTTTAATTTCAATAAGTAAATATAAAGTTGTAAAAAAAAATTCATTTTAACTTGTTAAAAAAAATCGATACTTGTTTATAAAGGAAATTCAGACTAATATCTATAAACATAAAATTAAAAATTATATTTTACATCAGATCGAGGATTAATTTATTCAAAATATTAATTTAAATAAAAACCTATGAAGTATAAACATTCTGGAACTAAATTAAAGTAATTAATTTTCAAAAATATGTGTATACTTTTCATGTTTTCAACTCGAAGAAGCTTGATAAATCACATTTCATTTACATAGTCCAAAATACGTAGTTACTGAAATTGCTTTTGCAGTATTATGTATTTCCGCCTTTAATATTAAAGCTTTAAAACGTTTACTAGAACAGCTTTATATAGAGGCTTCAAAAGTTTTGTGTTTGACAAAACTTTATACGATCAGAGATTGTGAACCAATAATATTGAATCTGGAATTATTTCAAACATGTTTTTGACCATAGTTCGAATAACTTTTATAAATGCAAGAATCCATTTTTATATTGACATTTGACATATTTTTTTTAAATGAAATCTGTATTAACGTGAATAAATAAAATTTTGTTGTTAAAAATAAAATGTCATAAATTTCTGTCGTTATTAAATAAAATTTTATTTATTAAACGTTAATAAATAAAATTTTGTTGTTAAAAATAAAATATCATAAATTTCTGTCGTTATTCTATTTCGCATGTGAATTAATATTAAAACTAAGAAAAATGAAAGAAATGTTCTATTCAAAGACGAAAATTTAATAATGATGGCAACACTTTTTTTTTTTTATAATGATGGCAACACTTTTTTTTATAATGATGGCAACACTTTTTTTTTTTTGATAATGATGGCAACACTTTTTTTGATAATGATGGCAACACTTTTTTTTGATAATGATGGCAACACTTTTTTTTGATAATGATGGCAACACTTTTTTTGATAATGATGGTAACACTTTTTTTTTGATAATGATGGCAACACTTTTTTTTGATAATGATGGCAACACTTTTTTTTTGATAATGATGGCAACACTTTTTTTTTGATAATGATGGCAACACTTTTTTTGATAATGATGGTACCACTTTTTTTGATAATGATGGCAACACTTTTTTTTTTTTGATAATGATTTTTTTGATAATGATGGCAACCCTTTTTTTTTGATAATGATGGTACCACTTTTTTTTGATAATGATGGCACCACTTTTTTTTGATAATGATGGCACCACTTTTTTTTTGATAATGATGGCACCACTTTTTTTGATAATGATGGCACCACTTTTTTTTGATAATGCTGCCAACACTTTTTTTTTGATAATGATGGCAACACTTTTTTTTTGATAATGATGGCTACATTTTTTTTAATCGACCCATCAACATATCTAAATCCACCACCTATATTTTCCATGCTTTATCTCCGAAATTGTATTTGATTTTCTCAAAATATATGTAATATTATTTTCATTAAATTGTAAAGACTGGTTTTCATATTATTAATTATTATTTTATAGGTGACTTGTTTGCGCGTAAATCATTAATGTATTTCGCCATATATAAGCATACCCAAGAAAGCATATAAATTTCAAAACTTTGAAAGTTCTTTACACATTGAAAAGAAATTAGAAATTGTACATTTCGTATTTAGAATCTTGGTTTACATTAAGTGGACAGATAAAATATTTATTTCGTAAAATATTTGTTATTTCTTTATGGCAAAAATCCTTATTTTCTATCATTTCATTATACTCAATCACAAGGTATATAACATGTTTCATTAAAATACGATGAAGATAATAGTAATCGAGTTAAATGATAAACATATAAATGTTATATACATAAAAAGTAATTAAAATTAAATTAGAAATGTACAGATAATTTGTTACAGGTCCAATTATCTGACGAATCAGTATAGAGACTAGGGTTTATATCTAATGTCCTAAATCTATATGTACCATGGTAAATATGTAAAGACATTAAATAATGTTAGAGAAGAATCAAGCACTTAATTATCAAATACAAGACAATAAAAGACTGTGAACAGGATTAGGACAGTGAAATGTACCTTAGCATAATGCTTTACTAACCCTGTAATATATTATATTGGTTTTTTACACACACAGCAAATAATGTAAGCTACTTCCCATTAAGATCTCTATAAAAGTATATTCCACTTCAGCTAAAATAATGTTATGAATATGAAAGTCTCCTGAATCGAAGACTAATGTTGATGAGAGTGCTCCTTTGTTTAAAAATTGCATGACTTAAGTAATTAAAAGGTAATTGAAATTAATAATAATCTTTAAAATTACAAATCCACTTTTCTTTAAATTAATTTAACTTTCTTTTATAAAAAACACTGTAAGTTTCAGGATTTATCTGAAGCGTATTAAAAAAATGCATCTCCAAAGCTGCTAATTTTAAAATTCTTGTCAAAACTTGTTTAATTGTAATGTAGTTAATTATGTATTTCTCTAATTATATACACAGTATAAATAAAGACAACCTTTAATCTTCATAATTTAAAAATTCATGCCCCTAGATCAATCAGAGTTATAAACTGCTGAAATGTGCTTTAGCATAATGCATTACTAACCATGGGATACATCATATTGGTTTTTCACACACACAATGTATAATGTAGGTTACTTCCCATTAATATCTCTATAAAGGCATATTCTACTTTAGAAAATAACATTATCACATCTAAGAAGTGTTTCTTAAATAATGTTATGAACAGGTAGGTCCCCTGAGCTCGAGTGGACAACTTAATTAATTGAAAGGTTATTGAAATTAATAATTATCTTTATAATTTCTAATCCGTTTTTCTTTAATTTAATTTAACTTTCTTTTAAAAATATACTTACGATAATAAATTTCAAGATTTATCTGAAGTGTATTAAAAATATACCCCTCCAAATCTGCTAACTTTGAAGTTCTTGTCAAAACTTGTTTAATTGTAAAGTAATTATGTATTTCTCAAATTATATACACAGTATAAATAAAATCAAACTTTATATTCTTCACAATTTAAAAATTCATGTCCCTTGATCAATCAGATATAACTCAGATTAATAACTCTGCCTCAAATTGTTTTTCCAAGTTCTTTCAGTTCACTGAAATTGTATTAATAATTCTTTATCAGTATGTTAAATGGATATGTTGTTTTAGCTGTCTCCAATGCAGCTGCTTTTCATAAATATTATTGTTATCTGATTTTGATGCGTGCGCTTTAAAAACTGAAATGCATGGAACCGTTAGTTATATTGTTTAATTTAAAAGGAATTTTTGAATATTAAATAAAAAAGTTTTTCTGTATGCTTTTCCAAAAGAATTTGTAATAGTTTGTGAAACATAAAAACTTCTAACATAAAGCAAAGATAAAAATATGAATACCTAATTTAAAATGCAAATTGTTTCGTGCATAAACCTCATAAAAGATTTTTTCAAACCTCTCAAAAAATAAATTCTTGCATGTAATGAAATTGCAAATGTATTAAAGTAACTATGAAGCTCGTCGCATGCTAGGTTATTTTTATAATTAAGTGAAATCTTATATTTAATTTTTTATTTTCATACAATAAAATTTCATTGGGTTATTTAAATTGAATAATTATATTCATAACAAATTATTAATTGTGCATGCCTATTTCTGAGAATTTTTACATATAAACTATATTTAATTTACTACAGGTGCAAAAACTTTTTGTAGTTAACAATCTAGAATAAAATAAAATAAAAAGTAAATTGATATAAAATGCATACCTTTCATATAAATAACATTTATTAAGCAGTAGTATACTTAAAATAACATATTTATATACTTAAACGTTAAAAAAAAAAAAGTTGAAATCTTTTTAATAAGAATTTGCTGTTTTTTTTTTATCAACTTCTATTTTACAACAATATAATTCGGTACCTCTATTACTCATAGCTGGAATATTATTTTCTTAAATCGGAACCCAAATTAAATGTACTGTTAATTTTATAAAATTTTAACAAATCCTTATAGTAAAATCAATGTACCTTAAAACAATTACGAAAATTTTGGATAAGCATTGATACGAAATTCTGATTTTAAAAATATAAATATCCTGATTTCTTTGGAAACAATATGTTTAAGTGAGAACTCCATTTTGGTTTTGTGTTCTATGAAGTAACAGAAGGTATTTTTAAATGATCTCTTTAAAAATGAGTTCTTTAAGACCTTATATCCTGTTTTGAATTCCATGATATTATAGTTCTGTTTTGGATTAATGATGTTAATTCCTGTTTTGAATTACAATAAATTAAAGGCAAGATCATATAATACCTGCTTTAAATTATAATAAATTAAAAACCAGGTCATATAATTGTTTCGAATTATAATAAATTAAAAGATCATATAATTCCTGTTTCGAATTATAATAAATTAAAAGCAATATCATATAATTCCTATTTTGAATTATAATGTATTAAAAGCGAGATCATATAATTCTTATTTTGAATAATAAATTAAAAACAAGATCATATAATTCTTGTTTTGAATAATAAATAAAAAACAAGATCATATAATTCTTGTTTTGAATAATAAATAAAAAACAAGGTCATATAATCCCTGTTTCGAATTATAATAAATAAAAAACAAGGTAATATAATTCTTGTTTTGAATAATAAATAAAAAACAAGGTCATATAATCCCTGTTTCGAATTATAATAAATAAAAAACAAGGTAATATAATTCCTGTTTCGAATTATAATAAATAAAAAACGAGGTAATATAATTCCTGTTTCGAATTATAATAAATAAAAAACGAGGTAATATAATTCCTGTTTCGAATTATAATAAATAAAAAACAAGGTAATATAATTCCTGTTTCAAATTATAATAAATAAAAAACAAGGTAATATAATTCCTGTTTCAAATTATAATAAATAAAAAACAAGGTAATATAATTCCTGTTTCAAATTATAATAAATAAAAAACAAGATCATATAATTCCTGTTTTGAATTATAATGAACTAAAAGCTAGATCATATAATTCCTGCTTTGAATTATAATAAATTAAAAATAAGATAATATAATTCCAGTTTCAGATTATAATAAATAAAAAGCAAGACCACATAATTCCTTGAATTTTAGCCTTTAAATGTTAATTTTGGGCGAGCATAAATTAAACACTTGATGGGGAATTCGTTGTTAGATTTCAATGCATACAATAATTATTTACTAATAATCAGACGAACTTTTTAAAGCTTAATATTATGTAGTACAATTTTTATGAAAAAAATTCCTACTATTCATATATTAATAAATAATGTGAGTAAAATATTAAGTTACTAGGACATTTAAAAGGTGAGGGAAGGAAGGCGGAATGGTTTCAACATTTTCTTTTGTTAAGGTTGCTCAAAGTAAAAAGTGTGACAATCGTTGAACTGCAGTACTATTTCAGTACATGGAATATTTTATAGATATGGTTTTACATAAGTGTTGTTTTTATGGAGTCGTAAAGTTGTAAATCTCAGTGTTGTTCATTAAAATATCTTTCCTGCCACTTCTTTTGGATAGTTTTTACATTATTTTTACAACGAAAAAAATTCCTGCTATCCATATATTAATAATATATAAAGTTACTAGGACATCTTGGACATATTTGGGAAGGGGTTTCTTGAAAGGAAGGAGGTTTCTACATTTGTTTTTTTGTTTTTTTTCTCTTTGTTTTTGTTAAGTGTTCAAAGAAAAAAATGTGACAGTTGTTGTATTATTTGAGTAGTGATGTATGTACATGGATTATTTTTTAGATATGGTTTTATATAAGTGTTATTTTTATAGAGTCGTAAAACTGTAAATCGCGCTATATAAAAAAGGTATTGTTTATTAAAATACCTATCCTGCCACTTCTCTTGGAGAGTTTTTGCATTATTTTTTCAACAATATAGACAGAAAGTCTGATGTCTAAGCTTAATATTATGTAATACAACTTTTGTGAAAGAAAAAAAACCTGTTATCCATATATTAATAAATAATGTGAGTAAAATGTTAAAGTTACTAGGACATTTAAAAGGTGGGGGAAAGAAGAGAAATTCAACATTTTCTTTTGTTAAGAGTGCTCAAAGTAAAAAATGTGACAATCGTTGTACTACAGTACTATTTCAATACATGGAATGTTTTATAGATAGGGTGTTATATAAGTGTTATTTTTATAGAGTTGTAAAAGTTGTGTGTAAGTTCTTTATATAAGTGTTATTTTTATAGAGTCGTAAAACGCAGTATTGTTTATTAAAATATCTCTCCTGACATTTCTCTTGGACAGTTTTTGCATTATTTGTACAACAATGCAGACAGAAAGTCTGAGGTCTCATTTAATAATCCAAAAGTACTTCTATTGAAAATCGGTCCATCAGGGCTCGATATGACTCATTAGTCGTGACGTTAATTTATCCTTTCACAATCGCCACGTTGTAATTGTAAAACGTGCGAGACAAACATGGACTCTTTTTTCCGGGATAGCGTGAGCTGTAGAAACGAGGTAAACGAGATGTACTCACGCGACATGCAGCGGCGTCGCGGCGGCTGCCATGGCAACCAAACATTTCTTCTCTATCTGTGTGGCCATTAAGAAAAGCTACATTTGGATAGCTTTTATATAGCTTTTCAGCCACACCTGGTCCCGCGTTGAAAGCTGGTCGCCTCGTTATCTCTGGTGCTTTTGGGGGAGGGAAGTCTGCCCTACCTTCGACCCCTGTTCCCAAACTGTTCCCAAAGAAACGAAATTGTTAAGGGTCCCGGAACTGAGATTCAGACAAAAATGGAATTATTTTAACTCTCTTTTTGTGGAGATGGGACTGATAGGACTAAAAGAACAAGATCTAAAGAATTATGGAACAAAAATTCTCTTATTTAGTAGTTTTAGTATATGCATAAAACCTGTAATGAAAATATTAAAAATCCGTGCGTTAAATTTAGAATTTAAGTATTAATGAAATTAGTAAATAGAAACAAATTTTAATCATATTACAATCATATTTTATGCAAGAACATAACCTATGCAAATTACGTAAAAATTAAAAGTAAAACAAATTTAGTAAATTTTCATTAATTTTTCTTAAAAAAATTTTTTATCAAGTTAATTTCATTTAGTTTTACTAATTCTTTTTTGCTTGTCATTAAGCCTTGATTTATTCCTATAAGTTTATATTATTCCATATAAATTGAAATTAAATTCCAAATGAAATTAATTAAATTCCATATTAAAATGAAATTCCATATTCAATCGAAATTATCGAAATTATTTATTGAAATTACTATTACAATTTTAAATGAATAAAACCCTTTCTACAAATTATTTCTCGTTTGAGGAATTCATAACAAGAATTTTTTGAAATCTAAATTACGTAAATATTTATTTCCTGTATTTAATTATTTCCTAAATTGAAAAATATTTCTTTCCTTCTTATTTGTCAAATCATTTACTGTTAGAAAATAAATTATTGATAATAAAATATGAATGCATTAAAAATTACATTTATTTTTCTGTATACACAAAATAATTTTTTTATGAATGTTTTTTTATTTTTTTATTTTGGCAATCAAACATGAATGGTTTTGTTTTTTTATGAATGGTTGCGTTAGTATTTTTCTTTATATAACTTTATATAATCCTCTGTTCAAATAACTAAAACTTAAAAAAAAAAAAAAAAAAAAAAAAAAAAAAAAAAAAAAAAAAAAAAATTGTGTTGGGAATAATAACTTTAGATTTTTATGAAATTACTTGTTTAGTATTTAAGTCTTAAAGAAATCCCTCAAAAAACAAAGAGAAATTCTTTTACAATTGTAAGTATATCAAGACAATCAAAGAAAGTACATGATTTCGAATCTACTTAGAAACACATCGAGTTGTATTAGAATGTACTGTCTTAGGAGATCTAATTATTACAGGATATAGAACTGAACAGAGATTAATTAGTTTAACTAAACTATTTTCTGAGACGTAGTAGAAATAAGTTTTTAAAGTCAAAAGATTGCACACAACAAATTTATAGCTTTTAGGACTAAACCACGTAGAAGTTTCCACTAAAATTGTATATTTTTCCCTAAAGTGTTAACGTTTTACATTATCTTATTTCCAATAAATTTATATACCTGCTTATACGAAAAGGCGTAATTAACGAAAATGATTAAATTCATTTTCAAAAATGTTTAAAAAAATCTGTTTTAAAACCACAAATCTTTTAGTCACAATATAGAAAAATTACCAACGAAAATTCTTATCTATTATTCTATATGTATGATTTTATTTCCATAACGATTTTAAAAACATTTATGTTCTAGGTCTCTAATTTATTACAAGAGTTATTAATAAGAACATACTAATGAGACTAAACTTGGAATTTTAATAATAAAGCTGAAATAATTCGTATAGGAAGGAAAAATCATTAATGAAGAAGATAGTTATTCATTTCAGAAAAGGTTTGGGAAAACCTTTTACCATAGGTATACCAAAATTTATACTAAAGGTATACCAAAAAGCATTTTTCTTTGTCTGTCTATAACAATGTATTACAGATAGACAAAGAAAAATATTTTAATTTTAAAACCATGCTTTTTGAGAAATCAAATCTTGATTAATTTAATATATCAGGAATTATTAATACGAAATTAATAGAGTTAAATTAAAAACTTTAAAACTACTTAGAACTAGAACATAACTAATACTTTTGAACAAAATCTTTAAATATTTAAAAAAAAAAAAAAAATTTTTTTTTTTTAGTGATTCATTTATACAACCATCTAATGTGATAATAAAAACGAAATTTTTTAATTTATGTATATGAAGCATTTTATTTTTTAAAAATATTTAATAAACTTAAGAAAAAGTCTGATTAATATTTTCTTGCTAATGAGATTATTAACCTTTACCACATGGAATATAAATAATACCGCCCTGAAATTACCGTTTTAAGTTTTCAAAATTTTTGTCAAAACATTGACTTAATTTGTTGTTCTGTTTACATACGTTTTAAAGGCATTCATATATTTTTAAAATATCTTCCTTAAATGAATTTTTAATTCATGAATAGGTATATATATGTATTGTTTATTTATTTTATGTGCGTCAATACTGCATACACAATTTTTAACTGCTTTAAAATTACTTACTGAATTCTTAAATCATAGAATAACATTCAATAAAGATTTTAATGAAATACTGAAAAGATAACTATTTGAATGTCTGAAATTGTTAATAGAAAATCTATGAATATAATAAAAACATATCTTGAATAAAATAAATACAGCATTTTTACTGATGATAGACAACTGTTTCTTTTTTTTTATTTTTTATTTTTCTTAAACCTATCTTTAAATCTAATTTTTTTTTACATGTTAGGGGAGGGAAATAAAAGGGCAGACTATATGAATATAAACATTGAAATTCGAGAAACATTCCTACAAGTTAGTTAAACTATTTCAGTTAGTTAGTAAGTGTAACTGTTTTAATGTCTAAAAACATAAATAGAAAATCTAGGAATATAATAAAAGCATATCTTGAATAAAATAAATCCAGCATTTCTGCTGATAACAAACAACTATTTTTTCTTAATTTCTCTTAACCTATCTTTAAATCTATTTTTTTCCCCACACGATCCTTTTACATGTTAGAAAAAGAAAAAAAAAAGATTAATCGAAATATTTTACATTTTCTATTTGTTTCTCGGGTGTAAAATAGCCTGAAAATAGACATTTGAAATCCGAGAAACATTTCTACAAGTTAGTTAATGTCACTACGAAGCTGGCAAAAGTTGCTGATTCGCTCGCTTTGAATTGCCATTGCCTTGAATAAGGCAAAGAAAGGCTTTTAAAAGCGGATGGAATTGTAAATCGAAAAAAGGGGGGAAACCCAAACCATGATTCTTTCATTCCTTCCACCCACATTTCCATAAATGACATTCAATTCGCACTTCTTTTCGTATTTCTTATGGGATTCAAGTTGTAAGTGCGCATCGCATAATGCATGCCAAATGAGAAACTGGAGCGTTGCTCATTAACCACTGGTCCATCTGATCTTTCGAACGCGTTTCCTGTTGTCAATCGAGGACGAAATTTGCATTGTCTGACTCATGACACAGACGCTAGAGTTACCATCTACAAACGGATAATTTCATGCAGATACTGGAATCGATAGGACATGTTAGCAAATCGATGAACACTGCTAGGTTAGTGAAACCCAGTCAATTACGATTCGTGTCCAAATCGATTCCGTTTCGATCAGAAAACATCATTAAAGAATAATTTAGGGCAAAACTAGGAGAGAAAAGCGCGCCAATTTTTGAACTAGGAATAGTTTTGGGACATCGTAAAACAATCGCGTAATCTGGATTTCGTTGAAAAAATAAAGTTTTTTTATATCATTCCTCTATTATGTTGATTATTATGTCGTCTATTATGTTAATTTTATGTTGGTTTTTGTTTCTATTATGTTGGCGGTTATGAAAAAGGAAGACTATATGAAATTTTTTTGGTTTTCTATTTGTTTCTCGGGTGTAAAATAGCCTGAATATAGACATTTGAAATCCGAGAAACATTTCTACAAGTTAGTTGAACTATTTTAATGTCTAAAATTGTTAATAGAAAATCTAGGAATATAATAAAAGCATGTCTTGATAAATAAATCCAGCATTTTTGCTGCTAACAGACAACTTTTTTTTAAAAAAATTACTTAAACCTATATTTAAATCTATTTTTTTCCATACGATCATTTTATATGTTAGAAAAAGAAAGACTATACGAAATATTTTTTCATTTTCTATTTGTTTCTCAGGTGTAAAATAGCCTGAAAATAGACATTTGAAATCCGAGAAACATTTCTACAAGTTAGTTAACGTCACTGGCAAAAGTTGCTGATTTGCTCGCTTTGAATTGCCATTGCCTTGAATAACGCAAAGAAAGGCTTTTAAAGGCGGATGGAATTGTAAATCGTAAAAAGAGGGAAACCCAAACCATGATTCTTTCATTCCTTCCACCCACATTTCCATAAATGACATTCAATTCGCACTTCTTTTCGTATTTCTTATGGGATTCAAGTTGTAAGTGCGCATCGCATAATGCATGCCAAATGAGAAACTGGAGCGTTGCTCATTAACCACTGGTCCATCTGATCTTTCGAACGCGTTTCCTGTTGTCAATCGAGGACGAAATTTGCATTGTCTGACTCATGACACAGACGCTAGAGTTACCATCTACAAACGGATAATTTCATGCAGATACCGGAATCGATAGGACATGTTAGCAAATCGATGAACGCTGCTAGGTTAGTGAAACCCAGTCAATTACGTTTCGTGTCCAAATCGATTCCGTTTCGATCAGAAAACATCATTAAAGAATAATTTAGGGTATCACTCGGAACAGAAAAGCCCGCCAATTTTTGAACGAGGGATGGTTTTTGGACATCGTAAAATAATCACGTAATCTGGATTTCGTTGAAAAAATAACTTTTTTTTATATGAGTATTATGTTGGTTATTATTGTGTGCTCTATTATGTTAATTTTATGTTGGATTCAAAGAATTAAAAAAAGTTGTTTTTTTTTTAAAAACTAATTTTTGAAAATAAAAAAAAAAGAAAATCAGTTTTTAGGATTGTTATCAAGTTAATTATTTAGATAAAAGCACGTTTGAAAGTGAAAAAAAGAACATCTAATTTTGAAAGACAATATCAACAATGTACTATTTTTCTACAAGGATTTAATTACAACTTTTTTTTCAAAATTATATTTATCATAGGTTTGCACTGGATCTCAAACATTGTTTAAGTTGTTCAAAATTAAAGACTAATTTTTAATTTAGAAATTACTTATAGAATTGCTTTGTTGAGGAGAAGCTAAAAGTTACTCTAGGAAGATTTCAAGTATTATATAATTGTATGTAATAATATTAGTTATGAAAAAAGTGCACGTTTTATTTAAGAAGGTATTAAATGCTATATTAGATATACTAATATTAAAGAAAAAGTGCACGTTTGGTTAAGAATGCTCAAACTCCGTCATAATAGAATTTAAAAAACAAAACGCAAACATATTGTAAAGCATGTTACTAGAACCAGCCAAATTTAATCACAGCAAATATTTTAATAAATCGATATTTAAATTTTTATGATAAGAATGGTTTAATAATTATAATTAAATTTTTTTAAATAGTATATTTCAATAGAGCTTTTCATTAAATAAAACTGAAAATTTCAAATAAAATTTGATATAGAAAATCTGTTGCAAATTTCTAAGAACATTTTAAATTCCATGTCGAAATATTTCAGCATATGTGAATAGAAACAATATATCTGAAGTAAGTATTTTATTGATTATTATTATTATTATTATTGATGATTAGCATGCTTATTATTAAGCATGATTATTCTTGTATGTATTTGAATGTCTATTTGAATATAAGATTTAATATTTGAATATTTTTTATTTTAAAATGAGTTGAAAAAATATTTTATCGAGATTTGCAATATTTTTTTTTGTTCTAATGCAGCTGGCAAACACTTAGCTTGGTCTTGGATGCCTTAAGGCAAGTGCTGCCCACACGTTACTCACTTTGCATGACCCAGGGGGCGCGTGTAACTTGAAGATAAGCCACGGACGCGGAGTAACCATGCCCCCGCAAAGCTCTACGATCTTATTAGGACCGGGACTTACGGTTTAAAGTGGATTCCGAACCACTACAAACATACGCCGGGACTCGAACCCGAAACCTGTAGTACCGAGCGCCAGAGCGCTTGCCACTCGGCCATTCAGGCCCTTGAGATTTACAATATTAATATTTCATCATCATTGCCACAACAGCCTCATAGTGAGCCAAGGCCGTCTACTTACCGTCCTACAAGTCTGCTAAGTCCAAGTCTGAAAAGTCTGTTAAGCCCAAGAACCTATGTAGTCTGATGGAAGGAGGGAAAAAGGGGGGGGAGCTTCAATTGTGATGGAGCACCCGTAGCTCGTAGTCTGACTTGGCTCCGTGATGCTGACTTTTTATGGGGTAGGTTTGTCCGCCCTACTCCCAACGCTCTACATTTATATTAGATCGGGACATATGGTGAGTGTGGTATTAAAGGATATATGGTATTAAAGGACATATGGTATTAAAGTGACCAGTCAGTTACCCATCAGGCGCCATATTAATATTTACTTTTATATATTTAGTAAAGTCTAAAAATTTTACTTTTCTTAATCTTTTAAGTAGTTCAAAGAAAATTCTTTCAAAATAACATATATCGATCCTCACCTTACAAAGAAAGTATTTTTCCCAATTTTAATATTTTTCAATGAATTAAAGATATATGAAAAAAAAATGATGCAATTTGTTTATTGTTATTTTTATATCGATTATTTTTACATTAAAAGAAGTGAAATTTAAAGATATATAAAATATTCCTTAATAAAATAGGCACCGCATATCTACTATATTTTTAACAATTAAACTTAGGATTTAACACAGCATAGAACTTTTAGAAAACCGAAATAACTTTGATCATTAATTATGTATTGCACGAATAGCTCTAATACCTGTCACAATCGGCCTCATTATAAATATAATGCATTAAACTCTCTATATTTTTTAAGGTCCTGTTTTTGAAATCAAAGGAAAAATGTGTCTAGAGGAATGTGTTTTAATTTTAAAACTCCTCATTAACAATACCTGAAAATAGTGTGAATTTTTTGTGATAATTAATTCTTGGAAAGCCAGACTGGAAGTCTAGTCTAGGAAAAACCTAAATATAAGTTGGGAAAGTCGCATTAAACTTCCAGATAAATTTAGTTAATTATTTCTGCTGTATATTTCCCAATCGTTCAGAATAAATACACAAAACTTTTGAATTTTTTTTCATTTAGTTGCTGATTAAATGTACTCATAATAAAAATGTTTTTAATTTTAATGAAGTTAAAAATAAACAATAAATTAAAAAAAATAAATTATTATTTATATTTATCAATAAAAATTTTTTAATAAATGTGATTACCAAATTTGTTTATTAACTTTTCTATAAATTTATTAATAATTTATATTTATTCATTATTCTCCGAGGGACTCAGCAGCCTGATGACCAATTGGCTAGCGCCCTGGCCTTTGGTACCACAGGCTTCAGGTTCGAATCCTCGCTGTAGCATGGATGTTTGTTAGTGGTTCGCAATCCACACTAAACTGTAGGTCCCGGTCTAATTAGTCTAAAGTGTGCACAAAATCATTGTAGAGCGACAAACCAAATCGAGTGACTGGCGCTCGGTGCCATGGATGTTTGTAGTGGTTCCGAAACCACTTTAAACAGTAGGGCTGGGGGACTAGGGCTGACAACCATATCCCATAAAAAGGAGACATCTCCTGTCTTGAAATCTGCCAGTAAGCAAATGGTCTTGGCCTCCCATGGGGTTGTTGAGCTAATGAAGAATTATTTGAATTATTTATATAAGTTTTTTTTAATTATTAATGTAATTAATTTTTATAATGAATAATAGTTTTTAATAAATTATTAATAATTTACATTCATAATGTATTAATTCTTAAAGCTGCTTTGAATAGAATGTACAATAGCAGGAATATTTTCTATTATTATAAAAATTTTTAATTAATCAATCAAGAAATCTGAATTCTTTTTTTCAAGTTATCTAACTTACTTTAAAAAGTTGGTACAATATTTCAAAATACCAACAAAATCTTTTATTTGGGTGGTTATTTTTTTTTTCTATGTTCTTATCGTTGATTGAATTGAAGGAATATGTTTGATTTAGTAATCTCATTGTAAAAGGAAATACGTATTTATTTAATTATTATCATCAGATGGTTCCAGGTGTATCTGCTAAAATAATTATTTTGTTGATTTTTAATTGATCAACAAAATTGATTTATCTCAATTTTATTTTCATGTAACGACATATTACTTCTTTCATAAAATGACTTATTACAGTGCTAACTAGCATAATGAAATTTTGGAAGAAAAAAGATAAAATAAATTTTTTTTAAATTTATGATTGATGGCTGTACTTTTTAGACAATTTTAAGGAACAAATCAATGCATAAAATAGATAATTAAATAGCTTGATAATTTAAAAGAATGTTACATAAAAAAAGTAGAAAGTTTATTTTTAAGCAATTATATAAATAGTAATTATTAATTCTATATCAATTATTTTAATAGTAAAATTTCTGAATATAAAATTTTATATCAGAATTTTTATATAAAATTGTTAAAATCAAGAATTAAATTATATTCATACAACTACATAGGGGAAACATTCTTTAAATTAGAATTCTAATCAAATTCTCAGAACAGTTTTTGATTAGGTTTCGTATGGATGAGATTAGAAAAACATCAAAATAATAATAATAAAATAAAATATATATATATATATAATCAACTGGACCAATATACAGATTATACATAAAATTTAGAATTTATTGTAAGAAAAAAAAAACACATAACAGCAATCTTAAATTAAAAAATTAAAAAACTACAGAATTCCAAACGATTTTCTTTTCTTGAAAAATCTCATTTTCACTTTGAAATAAAATAGTTACTATATATTAATTAAATAAAATATTTACATTATTCAATTCCTTCTATTAGCTCACACTCTCCCTATATATATCTTGTTCAAATTTTCAATCGTTAATAAAATACTTTTTATTCATCCCCTCAAGTTCAAATACATTTTTTTTGAACTTGTAATGGAAGACACTTGATGTTAATGCAGTTTTTTCAAATATTAATTCTGTAATTAAATTTAATTAATTAATTATTTTAGATTTAAGTTGCATATATCTACCAATAGATGGCGCCAGATAAACTGAAAAAAATTAATGAAAATTATTTATCAAGGACTTTCTGCAATATAGTGAAAAAAGAAGGAATTGACTTTTAAAAAAATTATTTTTTTTTATATTACTTGTTTTTAAATTTCTTTCACAAGATAATAATTATATAACTAAACAAGTAATATAAATAATAAACAAGTAATATAATTATAATTATAATTAATTATAAATAATAAACAAGTAATATTTTTGGTAGATATATGCAACTTAAATCTAAAAAAAACTAAAATTAATTAAATTTAATTGCTGAATTAATATTTGAAAAAACTGTATTAACATCAAATGTCATCCACTATAAATTAAAAAAAAATGTATTTGAACTGGAGTGGATGAATAGAAAGTATTTTATTAACGATTGAAAATTTGAACAAGATATATATAGGGAGAGTGTGAGCTGATAGAAGGAATTGTAAAAATTATGTGTTAAAGGGCTCATGAAAGAAATTTAAATAAACCAATAAGAATAGCTCGTAAAAGAAATTTAAATAAATCAATAACAATAGCTCGTAAAAGAAATTTAAATAAATCAATAACAATAGCTCGTAAAAGAAATTTAAATAAATCAATAACAATAGCTCGTAAAAGAAATTTAAATAAATCAATAACAATAGTTCGTAAAAGAAATTTAAATAAATCAATAACAATAGCTCGTAAAAGAAATTTAAATAAATCAATAACAATAGTTCGTAAAAGAAATTTAAATAAACCATTAAGAATAGCTCGTAAAAGAAATTTAAATAAACCAATAAGAATAGTTCACGAAAGAACTTTAAATAAACCAATAAGAATAGCTCGTAAAAGAAATTTAAATAAACCAATAAGAATAGTTCACGAAAGAACTTTAAATAAACCAATAAGTATAGCTCGTAAAAGAAATTTAAATAAACCAATAAGTATAGCTCGTAAAAGAAATTTAAATAAACCAACAAGAATAGCTCGTAAAAGAATTTTAAAAAATTAAACAATAGGAAACGTTGAAATAGATCAAAGAAGCGGAAAAACTTCGCTCTCAAAAATAATACCCATAATTTTATGGGTAAAAATTTAACCTTTAGGGTCGTCTGGAACTAGAAATACTCCACATGTAGGGGATATATTAAGTTTGAGTTGAGTTGAGTTGTTTCACTAGTTTGGTAATATAGCTTATATTTTATATTACTTCCTCCTTCAAAGTATGAGGTATAATTTATAAAACAATTTATAAAACAAAGTTAGATTATTATTATTATTATTATTATCCAAAATTACCCGTATTATCGAAATTTTATTACTTAAATGAGCTAATCTTAAAATTTAGCATTATCATCATCTTAGTGTTATTGTACATTGGCACTTTTGACAAATACCTCATTTTTAAGAACTTTTTATTTTTAGAAACACATAACGTTATAACGTCATTTTACAGTTTCTAACTAGTGGGGAAGGTTTGTAAAATTTATTTTAAAATTTTTCTTACTAAATAAAAAGAATTTATTGAAATAAACTAAAATCTTATTTTACTCATAACTGATTTTTATGCTATTCTAAGAACATTTGTTATGGTAATTTTTCTTAGTGAAATAACTTTCCTGCAGTAATACGAGATATACTGTATCTAACTAAATAGAAGATAGTCATTATATGCTGAAATAGCATTAGAAGAATAATGGCTGTGAAAGAAGAGGTAAATGGCTCAGTAATCAACTGTCTCGTTTATATGTTCTCTGACTGAAATCACAGTATTTCTGTCTGTAAAAGGATATTTCTTGCATAATAGAAAATCCCCATTATAAAATAAATAAATAAGTTATGGAATTTATGTATAACAATATGCATAGATCATTAAAGTTTTCTGTAGCTTGATACACATAAAACACAATTCGTTTTAAATGACATTTTGAAATGATGGATGTTATGGATGAATCGTTTACCAATCATCTTGGTTAAACTACCTTTTTGTGCAATTTAATAAATGAGTAATATATAAATAAATTTATGAACATTGCACACTAGCATAAGGACGATGGTTCGAACCTACTGGAGACGTTAAATTACAATAACTGCTTTGAAAATCAAATACATTTACTAAAGACTGTGGCAGAATGTATTGCAAATCGTCTGGGTGAAGTTCTCAAAATACGAAATGTTCTCTGACTGAAATTTCCAAAAACGGATTTTCATGCATAATAGCGAATCCCTATTATAAAAGAATAAATAAGTTATGGTATTTATAAATTATAATATGCATTGATCATTAAAATTTTCAGTAAGTTGATACACAATTCGTTTTAAATGACATTTTGAAATGATGGACGTTGTGGATGAATCGTTAACCACTTTCTTCAATAATCTTGGTTATATTAACTTTATGTGCAAGTTAATAAAAGAGCAATATATAAGTAAATTTATGTGCAGTGCATACCAGTATGAGGTTTATGGTTCGAACCCACTGATGTACATTGCAATTACTGCTTTGAAAAACGAGTAGAATTACTAGAGACTGTGACAGAATGTTTTGCACATCGTATGGTTGGAGTTTTCTCATAATTCGAAATGTTTTCCGACTGAAATCTCCGAAAAAATAAATTTTCTTGCATAATAGATAAATCCATTATAAATAAATACGTTATGGAATTTATAAATGACAATATGCATAGATCATCAAAGTTTTCAGTAGCTTGATACACATAAAACACAATTCGTTTTAAATGACATTTTGAAATGATGAATGTTATGGATGAATCGTTAACCAATCATCTTGGTTAAATTAACTTTGTGTGCAATTTATTAAATGAGAAATATATAAATAAATTTATGTGCAGTGAACCTTAGCATGAGGTCCATAGTCCGAACCCATTGGGGGCGCACATTGCAATGGAGAATATACAAAAGTTGGAAAATGTGTAGATTTTCTAAAGACTCTCTGAGTGGAGTTTTCTCAAAAATTCGAAATCAAACACGGGCTAGTTACCCCTAAAAATCTTCCCGGAAGTCAGTAAATACTTTCCCCTATTTTGCGGATGTCAAGTAGCATCCGCATCCCCTCTGCCTTTTTGTGTTTCACACTGGATACCCATATCAATACTGGTATTACCTAGCTACGAAAACTTTTGTATATTCTCTTGCGATCCAAGCCCATGGAATACTTAGATTTTAAATCAATTTTTACTAAACTTTTAGATATCTACTGTTAAATATTAAAGAGAATATAAGGAAATGTATATAATCATTCCTCAAAATATTAAAAAATAATTACACTTTTTGGATAGTCTAATATAATAAATATTGGGCTTTTGCCTTACCACGTTCATTTCTAATAAACAAAGAAAAACTTAAATGATAATTTCAATTAATTTAAATGCAAAATAAAGTTTATTTTAGACATGTTAAAACTATTCTTCTTTATCTTCTTCGTTGGCTCAATAGTCCTGCGTCCAACAGTTCTCAAGGCCGTCTGTCCACTGGCAGATTTCGAGATCGGTTTGGTTTGGCTTGCTTTGTCGCTCTACGGTCATCTTGTGCACACTTTGGGCTAAATATACTAGGACCTACAGTTTAACGTGGACTCCGAACAGCTAATAAACATCCATGCCACCGCTAGAATTTGAACCTGAAGCCTGTGTCAGCGAGTGCCAGATTGCTCATCACTCGGCCATCAAACCCATGCTTCTTTATCACTGGAACAAAAACCCTCAGGTAACATAAAAATATTCAATAGAATGAGCCCATGGTCTAGAGAATATAAGAATGGGTATTCTTTATCACTGGAACCAAATTTCCCATGCAAAATAAAAATATTCAATAGAATGGACTCATGGTCTAAAGGATTGGTTTTGTTTGTCGCTCTATGGTAACTTTGTGTACACTTCAGGCTAATTAGACCAGGACCTACAGTGTAACGTGGATTACAAACCACTAACGCACATCCATGCCACCTCCAGGATACGAACTTGAAGCCTGTGGTACCAATGGTCAGAGCACTAGCCAATTGGCCATCAGGCCGCATGGTCTAAAGAGAATAAGGATTGGTATTCTTTATCACTGGAACCCAATTCCCCGTACAGAATAAAAATATTTACTAGAATGGATCCATGTTCTACAGAGGACAAAGATTGGTATTTTTTTTTTATCACTGAAACCAAATTTTCCATGTAAAATAAAAAATATTTCATTGAATGGACCCATGGTCTAGAGCGGATAAGAATTGGTATTCTTTATCACTGGAACCAAATTCCCCATGTAAAATTAAATTATTCAATGGAATGGACCATAGAGGATAAGATTGGTATTCATTATCATAAGACGATAACACCATCTTCGTCATCTCATTTTGTGCGTAACATTAATTCTCTGCTGACTTAACACAAACATTTATCACCGAAACTGTTGAGTCTTAAAACTCCAGAGTATGTGACAAATTAGGTATCTTTTGACAAAAAACACCAATCTTTTTTTTAATTCCTAAAGACGCAATCTCAACAATTTAAATTACTTATTTAGAGATAAAGGCAGTGATTTTTAAATCCTATTCGGATGTTTTCAAAGCACGGTACTTACAGCAAAGCGAAAATTAAAATTTAGAATCCCAAAACTCCTTTCCCTGTTTTCAATGTTTCTGGAGAGAAAATTCGATTAAAAAAATGTAAAGAATTTGTTCGAAGCGGAATGAGTATGACAAATGTTGTTTCTGACAATTAATTATTCACTAATACTGAGAGTGTGTTTATGCGAGCGACAACGGTACAGTCGGAGCACAATTCTTAAGAAAAGTGTTAAGTAATACATTTATTTCTTGGCGATTCATTAGAGTGATTAAATTATGGATGTCTGCTTTTTATTTCTTGAATATTACTTAATGGAGGAGAAGTTTTCTTTTTACGGGGTAGGGTTGCCAGATACACGCCCAAGAGACATATTAGACCGGGAAATACGGGTCTTGATAGCCGAGTGGCTCTATTGTTTGGTACCACAGGTTTCGGATTAGAATCTCGGCGGTGCCTTGGATGATTATAGTGGTTTGGAATCCACTTTAAGCCGTATGTACTGGTCTAATATGTCCGCAGAGCATCATAGAGCCCAATCAGACTTTTCACTCACATCATTCCCAAACTGTAAAGGGGCAACTCACCACTGAGACACGAAGTCGAAACCTGTGGCATCGAGCGCCAGTCATTAGGCCACCAGGCCCACATTTCTTTATTGCTAGAACCAAATTCCCCAAATAAAACAAAATTATTCAACTGTATGGATTCCATGGTCTAGAGAGGTTAAGGATTGGTATTCTTTATCACTGGAACCGAAATCCCCATGTAAAATAAAAATATTCAGTATAATGGTCCCATGGTCTAAAGAGGACAAGGATTGGTATTCATTATCATAAGACGGTAATACCATTTCCGTTATCCTATTTTGTGTGTAACATCAATTCTCTGCTGACTTAACACAAACATTTCTCACATATTTATCACCGAAACGGTTGAATTTTAAAACTCCAGAGTATGTGACAAATTAAGTATCTTTTGACAAAAACCACGAATCTTTTTTTTTAATTCCTAAAGACGCAATCTCAACTATTTAAATTACTTACTCAAAAATAAAGACAGTGATTTTTAAATCCTATTCGAATGTTTTCAAAACACGGTACTTACAAAGCGAAAATTAAAATTTAGAATCCCAAAACTCCTTTCCCTGTTTTCAATGTTTCTGGAGAGAAAATTCGATTAAAAAAATGTAAAGAATTTGTTCGAAGCGGAATGAGTATGACAAATGTTGTTTCTGACAATTAATTATTCACTAATACTGAGAGTGTGCTTATGCGAGCGACAACGGTACAGTTGGAGCACAATTCTTAAGAAAAGTGTTAAGTAATACATTTATTTCTTGGCGATTCATTAAAGTGATTTAATTATGGATGTCTGCGTTTTATTTCTTGAGTATTACTTAATGGAGATAGTTTTGCTTTGCCTTTCACCTAAGTTAGAAGTAAAGAATTTTTGTTAAGGAATGGGCTTTAAAATAAAAAACCGATAATTCAATTTCATTATCAACTACTTTTGGCGAAATAATAAATAAATTAATCTTCAATAAGTAGGTAGAGATAGGTAAACAATCTTAAATTTAACACTTAAGAGCGTTATTCTTGCTTGGAAATTTTCTTAGAAGACGTTAAATTACCTGAAAGAGATTCATGTTAATTAAGAAGTATTGAAAAGAGACCGATGTCAATAAAAACGTGTATATTTTTCAACCTCCCAAAACATTCAAGAGCTAAGTGGGCTTTGTGTGTTTAGTGAATCAATATTTTGCTATTTAAATTAAGTTTAAATATTTCTATGAGTTTGCTTATGAAAAAAAATCGGTGTTTGTTAAACAGGCTTTTGAAAAAATAAAGTAAAGTAATGTCACTGTAAATTTCGCAGACCATTTTCTGGGAATAACATTAAGTTATTTTGATAAAAAATTTTTCAGGAAACAAACCATGAATACATACTAGAAAAATGTGTTTATTTAATGTCAGTTTTGAATAAAAATTCAATTTTTGCGCATTAAATCTCTTTGAACATTAAAAAAAAAAATTAGAATGTATAATTAACAGTCTATTTATCTTGTGGAGTACAAGCATGCCAGAATGCTTTTGTAATAATTTGTTGATATAAAGATTAAAAATTATCAGAAAATGACTAATATTGAAAATTTAATGAATCAAGTAATTTGCCATTCAACCTCTAGTAAAACCTTTTATAAATATTTGCAAAATGTGCTTTATTATTTTATCGAAATTTTGTCTGGTTATTTTAAAGGAATTAATTAATATACAATAATTAAAATTGTTATACAGTCTTGTTTTTTAAAATTACATTCTTAAGATTTTATTTTATAAAATGAAATTAATAAGCCAGTAGACATTTTTAAGCCAGAAATTAATAACTGGTACTGAAAGTTTTAGTTTAAAAGAATAAAAGAAATTGGTTTATAAAATGCATTGAGAATTAATATGTGCCTGAAGGTCTAAACTATGGTCGAATTAAAAAAAGCAAGCATGTATAAGGTATTCAAAAAAGATGTAGAATTTTATTATTTTCCAAAAGAATCCTGTAATAAAGAATTTTTAACATCAGAAATTATTGTCATACACGTGAAAGAATTTTTTTTTTTTTTTTTTTTTTTTAGGAAAATAATTTCCGTGTCAGTTTTTTAAAACTCTATTAAATTCCAAGAACTTCTCAGTGAAAAAACATTTTCTTAACTTTTATTCAAGCATTTGTTTGTTGAAAGTTTAATTCACACGAAATTGAAATATATATATATAACGAAATAATATTAAAAACGAAATTGTGCAAAATGTTTTCAACAATGCTCTCTGTGAAATAAAAATTTAATTGCCAAGACCATTATTTGTGGAATTTGTTCCAATTATTCCAATTTTTCTTAACATTAATTTTTAATTTTCTCGAAAAAACTATCCACTTACTTAATATTAATCCAAAACAAAAATCTTCCACTACATGCGCCTGAATTATATATGTAAATTTAAAATAAAAATCCTTACATTATTTTTAATGCAATGCTTTTCATTCTTTCTCTTCTTCATTGGCGCAACAGCCCCATGGTGGGCCAGCACCGTCTGCCTACTGGCATATTTCCAGAGAGGCGATGTTTTATTTTTACAGGATAGAGTTTCAGCTCCACACTCAATAGTCATATTAGACTGGGACCTACTGTTTAAAGTTTATTCCGTACCACTACAAACCGCCATAGTACCGCCGGAATTCGAACCCGTAACCTGTGGCACCGATCGCCAAAGGGCTTTTCATTTCATTACCTTATCTTAAAGGAAATTAAACCCTACCCCCCCGTCCCATCACAGAGCCAAGTCAGACTTCTACCTACAGGTGCTCCATCACAACAGAATTTGCGCCCCTCCCCACCCGCTTTTCCCTCCTTCCATGAAACCACATGGGTTCTTGGACTTGGTCTAGATGTTGCTGTCTACCAAGTGGGATAAGAAACAACAACAAAGGAAGTTAAAATTTTTCTTAAGAATTTAAGGAAGCATTAACTCACACCACCTGTAAATCAAATTCGCGTATAAACATCCGTTACTCAATGAAAGTAAGTGTAGGATTTTCATTCAAAAAACTGTGTTGAAACCTATTACACTATCTATAAGTTACATCATCACGTGGGTAGCCAAAGGCGTGACGTGCAATTTAAAATGAACCTCATTATCATTATCTTTTATCTCAAACCTCTGTCATATTCTTTCTGAAGTGACTTAATCTACGAAAAAAACATTGGTTACAAAAAGAATTGAAACTGTTTCCAAAATCGACAATAAAATAAAAACCTTGAGGATTGCCACTATTCTGAGTGGTTAAGGACGACTTCCTCTTCAATAATTAATTGTACTTATTAAAGTATAAATAATTTTGAAAATTAAGCTTTTGATTTTAGGGAGCTTCGCAGGCTTATGTAAATTATAGGCTTTGAAATGAGCATGCCATGTATTATTCTTGTATCCATAAACGAGTTTTAGTCTTGCCTCTTATTAAAAAAAAAACACTGTTGTAATTGAATAAATAAATAAACTTGTTTAAAAGGCTGTGATTATAAATTTGGTTATTACTGCAAAGACAGATTAAATGAAAAATTTTTTTTATAATGGCAATTCAATTCTTTTTATCATCAAAATAAGTAAGGATATTATGATTTTGAATAAAAAGATCTGATGACTAAAGATTTATTGACTGATATATGATTTATTTCAAGAAATGAGGAAAGAAACTTAAACGAAACAAGGAATAATTGAATTTTATTCACTATACTCTCAAAGAAAGCAATGTTGCCCACCAATGAGGTATGAAATCAATGAAGGTTTCCAAAGAGGAACAGAAATTTTACTGTTATTCCTGTAGAACGGAGCTTTCCAGTTGTTGCTGAATTGTTCCTGGAAGTGATAATTGATCAATAACTTTCCCTATTACAGTTCCCCAAAAATGTTCGATTAGAATCATATCTGGGGACTATGATTGCCAGTCCATTCGAAGGATTCTTTGTCCACATTAACACTAGGTCTCATAACGGACATTTTCATACACAAATGCAAAATTATTTTGAGTACCAGGTTTACTCTTAATTATAATCCCCCTAAATTTAGGTTGAACAATAAAGCGGAAATTTCTGCGTGAAAAGAAAGTTACCACCATAGAGTAGTAATATAATAGAGCCATCATGATTTCAGTATCGAAATACAGCAGTTTTAAATATACTGGGTAATTTTAATGAAAATTTGTTTCTTTCTAATCATAGAGTAGCAATATAAAAGCGCGCACATCCTCATATGATCATACACTTCAAATGAGTTTTACTTTGTTGTTTAACATAGAATGTGATGATAGCTAGGCAGTTATGAAACACTAATCATAGGTCCATTATAGCAGTCTAACATTACGGAGTTGATTTTGCACTGAGTCAAAAATCAGGTGTCAATACCATTAAAAAACTTCTGTTGTAATACAGTAGCATTCACATTGTGTTTTCTTCTGACTGTTAAAAGTAAGTGAATTTCAGCTTCAGCAACTTGTGTGATGAGGTCCATGAAGTGATGGACGCTTCGTAAACAATGGTCTTGAGGATTTCCCCATAGAAAATAATCGAAGAATGTTATATCAGGGGACTGTGGGAAACATTCGATGTTATCGATACATTCCTATATGGTTCACCACACTCAATCCATCGATTCAGGCAGATCTGGTCCAAATAACCTAGTACCAGACTAGACTTATTGGCTGGTGCCTAGTCGTATTGAAACCAAAACCTTTAACGCATAGTCAGTAGAAAATTGTTAGAACACAATTTTCTGCTGGTTATGCGCCTTCTATTTATTTAGAAAAAAAGTCTGGGGCACATCATTAAATCCTCCAGAAACGACAGTTAATTCGCATTATGCAGCCTTTGTGATAAGTTCTTTAAGTCAACAAGGTAGTTACCCACGATCCCGGCTATACATTAATAGTGATTGTGTAGCATGTAGGTTCTCCAGGGCTCACATGCCAGCATTAAAAATCCCTTCATGAGAAAAGGATGTTTCATCCATGGACAGATATAACTTATCTCACCATCTTCTAATCCATACACTTCGCATATGTTCGCCAACTCAGCGTTCATAAACCTGATACACGTTCATCGTACAACGTTCGAAGCATAAATGAGGAATCTCTTCAAATCACCAACCTTGAGAACTGCTGTACAACGCCACCTACATATTTATGAGAATACATTTCTATATGAGGTCAATTTACACTATCTCCCCTTCAAGTTTTAATGGGGTATTTTGAAACATTTTGTAGAAAATCTAACTAATCTAATCAATCAATCTAACTAACTAACCTGACTAATTATAACTAATCTTATCTATAGGCGCTATAACAGATAAAGCCATGGTTGGGCGTTTCTACTTAAACTAATTTATGCCATTACGGAAACGGTATAAAAACTTATCAAATAATTCTTATCTAAAACCCTTTCATCCAGTGCATTAAAAAATACACAGAAAGATTCAATAGACTGTGATTTCATTAAATATTAAGTATTGGTTAAGTATCGGAGCTTATCTTTAAAAATAAGTTTCTTATTTTTAGAATATATTTTTTAAATAAACTATTTGTATTTGTGCTAAATCTTTAATTTAATGAAATCTCTTTTTTTTATACTCATATGTTATTGTAATTAATTTAATTGGATAATAAAATCACATAGGGCTTTCACATAATAAGTGAAAATACATTAACTTGGAATTTCATTGCCATTTTAAGTTGCATTTTAATAACGTTAAAATACCATTTCCTTTCAATAATACATTAAACGAAATTCGTAAAACTTCTATGCAAACCTGAAATGGATAATTTTCTTTAAATTGATGTAAAATACTAAAACCGAATTTATTTTTATTTCTAATAAGCCTTAAATGCTGCATAAATTCTTTTTAATAATAAAAAGCTATAAATGAACTTTTTAAAAATTCTTTTACTGAGCATATCTGAAAAAAGTTATTGTTTATTTAAAAGCTCTAGAGTTTAAATTGCTTGTAGATTATATTCAACTAAAATAATGGATTTCCTGTTCGTTGAGTTGAATTTAACGATAACAAACAATTATAAAATTATTCCATTGAAAGCATTTGAGCATTTCAATTTTGCTTTTAAAAATACTTTTCTTTCGTGAGAATTGGAAAACTCAAACTTTTATTGAACTGAATGTCTTATCCTTATGGCTTCTGTTACTATGACAAATCAATTGGACAATTCTGTCACGCTTAATCAATGGATCTTTTCATTCGAAAGGATTGTTAGACAAAGTAATTAAAATGAAAAACGTATATTCTGTCATTTCTTTTTGAATGAAAGTGGATAGATTTTTTTTTGTAATAAAGAGATATTGAAGTTTCTTTAGCATGCATGCCTGCATTTTTGGAATAATTTAATGCATTTTATGAAATGCCATATCAGTGTACTGCATGAATTAACTGTTTTTAAAAAGGTAAAATATGAATTTAAAAAGTTGATGTAGTGTTTTTGTGAATCCTGTTACATTCGAAAGAATTTTATTGATATGGAAATTCATAATACTTCATGGCATCTGAAATATCAAATTGAAGGAATACATATTTCAGAATTTTTTTAAACTTATATTATTACAGAACCTTAAAGAAAAAGTCGCACGAAATTACCGAGTATATCTTTAGATAAATTTTCTGGTGAAATTTGTAAGTTTCAGAAATTGTGTCCTCAGTATAAGGCATCTATCTATCCATAAAAATGAAACATTGCAAAATATCGAAAATTTTAATTACCGTAAAACTTTACTTACTTTTTGGCTACAACCACAATTAGTGGCCTTCCCCTAATGCCAGAAATTTTTAAAAAGGCGGTCGATGTTCTAAAAAGATCGATTCGGTAAAAAAGAAATTTTAATTTCTGCACATTCAAATCGCATATTAAATTTAGATTCAATTCGAAACACCGATGACATATCTGCTTTAAGAAAATTGAGTGATGAAATAAGGAATAATACGATTGTATGCGATAATACGAAGTCTCGAATCGCTTGGAATTAATCGATTCATTTGGATTTATACTCTGCATTTATAACCATTTTGCATAAATGCATTCCTAGTAACATTGCTTTGCAGTTTAATAGAGAACAAAATGACGAAAAGGAATTCTAATGTAACAGATTTATTAAATTTCCCTAGAAAGAAATAGAAGCAAGAGAAATTCACTGAAGGTTAATTCCGTTGATTTTAAGAATTCAAAATCATATGAAAATAATGGAGAATAAATAATTTTTTTTTTAATTTGGTGAAATGTAGGCATGCACCAGTTTACACATTAAATAGATTAGCAGAAATAACATGAGTATTTTGCAATGAAATATATAAATCTGATAGTTGTAATTTACATTTAGAGCAACGTAATTCTTTCTGTAAACAAAGTAAATGCTTATTACGTTATAAAAGATTCCATATAAGAAACCTCTGTAAATCTATGATTATTACATATGTTTGTAAATCTAATGGGCATCAGAATTCTCTATGTGAACAAACAACCAATTCCAATAATGCAGCAGCTGAAAAAATAATGCTTTCCTCGTTAACGCCTGTTAGGAAAGATGAGACATTTGAATCTCCAGTGTTTTTCCAAACATTTAGATGCAAGCTTGTTAGTAGAAACGACATCCTAAGCGTTCGTGTGGTTTTAGATTACGCGGCTGCAAGAACATTTATTATCAGGGGTCTGTCTGGCGTGCTAGCTAGGATTGGAGGTCACATGTCAGGAAGAGCTAAAAATTATTACTTTTTTATTGGGAGGGGGAGGACAAGAGATACTCCGGCTACCCTTCAGAATAGAACACATTTCTGATTGACAGACAAGAAGATTGAATTTAAGTCGAATATAGAAGCTTTTAGGAATCGAAACCATATGCTGAAATATAATGGCACCTATTTTAGAAATGAGTTTATTATTAGTCTACCATGACTGCAAAATGTAAACATCTTTCACCAATTGTCGTCTTAAATGACTCTAAGTTCGGGTGGACAATAAAAGGGCGATTTTCTAACTCGTTAAATTCGAATAATTCATTGAATGCATGTTCCAATTTGGGATTAAGGTAAAGACAATAAGACCTTAATTGAACTCAAACAATTTTGGAAATTAAGATTGATTTAACGGATAAAAAATTTTAAGATGGAGAATGTATTAAATCTAAAGATGAGATATGAATTTAAACTAGATTTTCCTAGGAACTTTGATAATGTTGATCTTAAAAAAAAAAAGATATTTGAATATTTGGTTAAGAGATTTAGGAAGAATTCATTTTTGTTTAAAGGTTACAAGTCGGTAATAGAGGAATATTTGACCTTGGGAATTGTAGAGAAGGTTGATCCCTAGAAAATCAATTCATCCAATGAAAAATGTACATGTTTCTTACCACCTCACTCAGTAATTCGCAAGAATAAACAAATAACTAAACTACTCGTAGTCTTTTATGTATAGGTTCATACTACATCAGAACCACAAAACAGGCTAGAATGTTTAGAAAAGAAATTGGAAAACTGGTGTGAACAGTTACAATATTTTGATGGCAATTACGATAACACTGAAATACATTACTTTTGTGATACCAGTGAAAAGACTTTTGATGATGTTGTACTTCTAAGGTTACATTACTTTTGTGATACCAGTGAAAAGACTTTTGATGATGTTGTACTTCTAAGGTTTAACAAAGATGAGAAACTAAAGACGGCCTTTATGACTTCTAAAAAACGATTGGATCCTATAAACTTATGGCATTGTCCATATTAGATCTTATGGGTGCCATGGTTGGAGGCAGACTTATTAATCGAGTATTGTTAGTTCTGAAATTAAATGCGAAAATTATTTATGGATAGATTCCAACATTGTACTGCGTTGGATTAACATTGTACTACATTAGATTCAACAAGGAAACCTTTTGCAAACAATAGAATTGTGGAAATATAGAACTTGGTCATTCCAAAAGATTGGAGACATTATTGAGAGCGAACAACCTTGCTGATCGTTTTACTAGAGGAATAGCGAAAACAGATTTCAAAAATGTTGACTTATGGTGATTTGGTCCATCCTGACTGACTATGGACGAAAAGAAAAAGGAGACGTAAAAAAGACCTAAGGAAAAGGAAACCATGATTGCTGAAAAAGAGTTGCTGTGTTTCGATAAAATAGCAAGAGAAAAAGTGAAGGTGTAACATGGAAATTCATCATAGAGCGTTCGCCATGGTGGGGAGGTTTCTACGTACAATTACTGGATTGTGTGAAGAATTCTTTACTGAAAGTTTTGAGAAACATGCTTCTCACATTTAAAAAAAAAAGTCAGCAATCCTTATAGAAATTAAAGCTGTTGTAAACATGCGTTTTCTAATGTATACTACTAATGATTTAGGGGAAACAGAAACTCAGATACTCGCTTATTTCGAAAAAACTGAATTCACCTCTCCATTACACTTTGTTGAAATCTTAGTTATTACTAGTTCAGCAAAATAGACCCTTCTAAGAAGAAAATTCTAACAAACAATTTTGTTAAAAAAGTTATGCATTATGTGGAAAGAACAATATGTATTTAGTCTGAATTCTGATCATTATTTCAAACCTCTTGAAAAACACAAGAGCTTAAAAATTGGAGATGTTTAATTAATGGATGGAACTCGGAATTCTAAGTTGTAATAGGACTTAGGAATACACACACAATAAAACCTGCACAGATTGCACAGAATAAAATTTTTTTTATCTAACAATCAAGTGTTTTTGTTAAATTAGATCTATAACATATTATATATTTTAATTTTCCCCAAAAATCTGGAAATCTTAATAGCCTTTATTTTTATATGACTTTTGCAAAATAATTTACCTGTGAAGAGGCAAGCCACATGCTAGTAAATAAGCAAATTAACAAAATGTTCATTTAGTAAACGCATCCTTTTAGTATATCCGAATTTTATAAAGTATAATACATTAAAATTATATTTAAACAGAATAAAATATAAATTAATTCTAATTTTTAAATAACATTCAATGAATATTACATAATCTAAATTAAGGAATTAATATGGATATTGCAGCATTCTCGAATTCCTATGTATCGTAACTAAAAAATGGATATCAGATTTCATAAGTTAAGCAATTATCTATATTTTACAAAATGCTGATTCGTAAAATATAGATAATTGCTATCCAAAACAGTTAAACACAAAATGTATGACATTCTAAGGGAAACTGTTCTTAAATATAATGCTAGTTTAATAAGGTTCTCGTAATAGCATGAGTAGCGTTTTTCATTAATATATGTAAATTAATATTTTCTTTTTGCCATTTAATTTTTTTGAAATCACATTTTTATGCACTCGTATTTCGTAATCGCTACAGCATCAAATGCTTCTTAACTATTACTAAATTAAATAATGAAAATCTAGAAATAATCCATAGGTTAATTGTCCGAAACTTAACTGCGCAATCTTTTGAAACGAGTAATTTTTATCTAATTAATCACATTGGTTAATTTTTAAGATCCTAAGTTTAGTGGAAAAAATCTTGTTAACATATGTACAACCATTCTTATTTATGCAAATGGCAATTGTCGTCGGAGTAATTAATAGCAAAAACTGGAAGAGAGAAGCCGTTAATTATTAATATCTTTTGTTGGCCCTTTTATTACAAAAATAGTCTATTGCATCATATCACAGCACAAAAATCATTAGAAATGTTGCTTTAGACAATAGCATTTTGAATCAAATTCGTCTTTTAATTAAAGATAAAATGTTTAGGAATCTTATTTCGCCCCCAGGGTATGAAACGGTCTAGTGGTTATCATCCTGAACTTCTGAAATAAGAGTGCTCAGTTTGGAGTTTCATTCCGTTTAGTTCATTTCGTTTCATTACATTATATTTTAGGAAGAAGATTTAAACTCCTAGATACAATCCCGCATAAATAGATCCTAGAAACAATCCCGCATAAATAGATCCTAGAAACAACCCCGCATAAATAGATCCTAGATACAATCCGGCATAAATAGATTCTACATACAATCCGGCATAAATAGATTCTACATAACAATCCCGCATAAATAGATTCTACATAACAATCCCGCATAAATAGATTCTAGATAACAATCCCGCATAAATAGATTCTAGATAACAATCCCGCATAAATAGATTCTAGATAACAATCCCGCATAAATAGATTCTAGATAACAATCCCGCATAAATAGATTCTAGATAACAATCCCGCATAAATAGATTCTAGATAACAATCCCGCATAAATAGATTCTAGATAACAATCCCGCATAAATAGATTCTAGATAACAATCCCGCATAAATAGATTCTAGATAACAATCCCGCATAAATAGATTCTAGATAACAATCCCGCATAAATAGATTCTAGATAACAATCCCGCATAAATAGATTCTAGATAACAATCCCGCATAAATAGATTCTAGATAACAATCCCGCATAAATAGATTCTAGATAACAATCCCGCATAAATAGATTCTAGATAACAATCCCGCATAAATAGATTCTAGATAACAATCCCGCATAAATAGATAGATAACAATCATAAATAGATTCTAGATAACAATCCCGCATAAATAGATTCTAGATAACAATCCCGCATAAATAGATTCTAGATAACAATCCCGCATAAATAGATTCTAGATAACAATCCCGCATAAATAGGTTCTAGATAACAATCCCGCATAAATAGGTTCTAGATAACAATCCCGCATAAATAGATTCTAGATAACAATCCCGCATAAATAGGTTCTAGATAACAATCCCGCATAAATAGATTCTAGATAACAATCCCGCATAAATAGGTTCTAGATAACAATCCCGCATAAATAGATTCTAGATACAAATAAAAATGGGTGATGAGCCTCTTTGAGAACAAGTTATCTCTCTTTGTAAAAGTGATTAAACAAACTTCGCGATCTCATGGATTAAGCCATGGCTGCTTATGCGATTTTTATCAAAAACCAAAATTAGGCTGGTAAAATTCCCAAGATCTAAGTAAAAATAAAGTATTTTAAAATTATTAAATTAAATTACTTACCTTTAATAAATGTTACTTTAACAATTTCCAGAGTCACATTGTCTTTCATTCTCTTAAAATATCATTGACTAACATCTCCATTTTGCAAATACTGTTCCAGTTCTTTATTTGATCTCCATGTTGTACAATTATTATTGTCAGGCTACTGGTTGCTTGTATTGCATGAATTCGTTCCTTTACTGTATTTGCTTTCAAAAAAATTTTTTAATGTCCACACACTTCATTGAGAAAATATATGCTATTTTGCCGGTGTTTGTCCACTCATACAGAATTAAAATGCATTAGTTACGTTTGTTGCTCTACTGTCATTTATTTTATTTTATTTATTTTTTTTTTTACACACGATAATTAATTAGATTGGGATCTACAGTTTAACGGGGATACCGAAGCACTAACAAAGATCCATGTCACTGCCAAGATTCGAACCCGAACGGTACCAACAGCCAGAGCGCTGGCCACTCGACAATCATGTACGTAAAATGCATTCACCAACTGAAGATAAAGCGCAATTTATCATCACGATTCAAGAAAACTCAAAACAATGTATGAATGAAATCTGAAGCAGACGCAATGTATAGCATCAGTGTTGCCAAACGACTATTTTTAGTTAGGACAAAAATCAAACTGAGAACTTTATGAAAAACATTTTTTTTTCTTTCTAATGCAGCTGGCAAACACTTAGACAGTTTAGTCTTGGATGCCTTAAGGCAAGCGCTGCACAGACGTTACTCACTTTGCATTACCCAGGGGGCGCGTGTAACTTGAAGATAAGCCACGGACGCGGAGTAACAATGCCCCCGCAACGCTCTACGATCCTATTAGACCGGGACCTACGGTTTAAAGTGGATTCCGAACCACTACAGACATCCATGGCACCGCCGGGACTCGAACCCGAAACCTGTGGTACCGAGCGCCAGAGCGCTAGCCACTCGGCCATTCAGGCCCGTTATAGAAAACATAAGACTTGAGAAGTTTTTATCAAACTCTTTAGTTCCAGTAAAACTATAACATAACCTAAATATATATTCATATTATATGCATCTATTTCCATTAAAAGACCCAAAACTCAAGATTTTCTATAATTTTCGAAATCAAGATTTATGACTAGAACCCAACATTTCAAGTAAAATCTCTAATTTTACGATCTAATCTCATGGAAATTCTCTAATTTTACGAACTAATTAAGTATTGCCTGCCCTCGACCAAATATATAGAACCTTAACGCATTAAAAGAAAATATTTTTACCCCTTTCCTAAGTCGGTTTAATTACACTACTTTGGGTATTGGTACCATTTAAATTATTTATATATTGTTGTCACAAGCAACGAAGTTCAAAGATACTATTCAGGATAAAGATATTAAAAAAATTTCTATAATTTGAAAAGAAAATAACATTATGTTTATCAGAAACGAATTGAACTTATACGATCATAAATGAATTTTCTTGTAACGATGAAACTGAATTATTCGCCATGAACTGAATTAAAGCTTGGCTGTTAAGGATGCATTATATTTGTTGAAAGTATATAGTAAGTATTAATGCCTGATGGCCGAGTGACTAGCACTCTGTGACACAAGTTTCGGGTTCGAGTCCCGGCGGTACCATGGGTGTTTGTAGTGGTTCGGAATTCACTTTAAACAGTAGATCCAGATCTAATATGGTTGTTGAGCGTAGGAATGACAAGCCTACCCCGTAAATAGAAAAAACATCTGTTTCGAAATCTGTCAGTAAGCAGACGGTCTTGGCCCAACATGGGGCTGTTGCGCCCCTAATGATGATGATGATACAATAAGTATTAAGTTGAAGAAAGACTAGTAAGTTGTAAGTACTAAGCTGAAGTAAGACTAGTAAGTACTAAGTGGAAGTCATTACTTTAAGTTGATATAAAAAGTAGTACAATCAAACCTGTTTTTAAGCTGTCCTTTTTTTTGTGCGATTTTTTTCAGTACTGTATATAAAAAAAAAATTTCATCAAATGCATATGATGAATAAAAATTAATTTAAAAAATGTACTTCAAAAAGAAAGCAATAGATGATTGTCAAAATAACAAGAAAATTAAAAAAAAATCCAACAGATTGCCCACCTGATATTATATCAGCCCCTTACCACGAATGTTATTAGATGCGAGGTAGTGCTACATTGTGAGATTTTATGATTTACATATTTTCTATGTGGGACTGTTAAAAAAAAATTTTATGCGGACCCTATTAACCACATATTTTTTTAATGTGTAACAAACAACATATTTTTTTAGCTACTTATGAAGTTTCAAAATATTTTTTATGCGGACCCTATCCCTCGGATAAAAGTTAGTTCTGTACTTGGAGACAGAAAAAAGAAACTCCATTAATGCATCCATTATCATGCGGATTTTGTATGACGTATTGATCTTTTCCTGTTATTGATGTCACAAAAAAAGATTACAACCGCTTAAATTTAACAATGTCACACAGCTTTTATTATATGGCATCCTAACTTATTTGATTTCTTTTTTCTATTATTGGGATAAGACTCAATAACTTTTACTGTTCATGGTTTTGCTTTTGTAGTCTGTAAATCAATATATTAATAACAATATATTATAAACAATTAAATCTAATGTATTTATTAGAATAAAATATATCATTAATTCTAATAAATATATTAGAATAAATGATATATTTAACCTTTTAAAAAACAAAGAATAAATTTCTGTAAATGAAAAACATTCCTTCCAAAAATTAAATTCGTCCAACTAAAAGATTATTGTAAATCATTTTATAATAAAAATCTATATTCATTTTATTAAATTATTAATTTTTAGAATTATAAAAATATTTACAGGATATTAAGTCAGAACTTATCAGAAAATGTATTTTCAAAAATTTTAGAGAAAGCCGAAAAATTGCACAAAATGAGATTTTTCCAAGCTTTGAACATGCTAAAAGTTATTGGCAATATTTAATGGTTAGTTTTTTTATTTGGAAGTGTCATGTAATATTTTATTGAAAATAATCGTATTACTGTAAAAAATATACCAAAATCTAATTGTGATTAATCTAATTATTGAATTTAAGGTCAAATTCTAACTAGGAGAGTTTTATTTAATAATGTTAAAAAGTGAAAATCAATATATAAGAATAAAAAAAAGGGTAATGTTTTTAAAAACTGTATAATTTTTTTAAGCATTAAAAATTCAGAATTTTTAATTCTTTCAGGAATTAAACAATTATAGGAGTTCTACTTAAGCATTTTCTTAAAACTCCTCGAAAGAATTCATAAAATAAATAAAAAATCATTGCGGACTTAGCCCGGGACGGTCAATCTATAGCGCATGCACAAAGAGTGGAGCATTACATAATCAAAAATGATACGCTGAACCTCCGGAAAAAAAACTTAAACTTTATACACTATGTATTCATATTTATAGACACCAACCTATCATTGAATTCTTGAATGCAAAAGTTTCATCTTAGTAACTGATCTTTATCTTGTCTTGATATGAAAAAATATTTAAAACTGCTGAAAATGCATATAATTATCAAGTGTACAATAAATCATTTTATGCGTAATTGTGAAGTATTTATTGTGAAGTATGCGTAATTTGAAGTATAATTGAAGTATTTCCAGTATAATCATAATTTTTAGGAAGTTTTATAAGAGCATGTTTTAAAAGAGATAAAAATTGGAATTGGGATGAAGGCCGACTCATTAGCTCTCTGTGCCACAGGTTTCGGGTTCGAGTCCCGGCGTTGCCATGGATGTTTGTAGTGGGTCGGAATCCACTTTAAGCCGTAGGTCCCGGTCAAATATGATCGTGGAGCGTTGGGTGTAGGGCTGACAACCTTACTCCGTAAAAAGGAAACATCTCCTGTCTCGAAATCTGCCAGTGGGAAGACGGCCTTGACCCACCATGGGGCTGTTGCGCCAATGATGATCAAAATTGGAATAAGTTTGAATGGCACATTTTAGCTTTAAAAAAAAGGAGAAAAAAAGACTATAAAGAACTATAAAAGTTGGGTTATTCTTGAATTAGCCAAAACAAAATGATACAAAACATTAATTTTTATCTTATCAGGGTAAGAATATTTAGTAAACACTTTCTTAACAGTAACATCTACTTCCACGCTGTGTGAATTTAACGAAGAGATAAATATGATTCATGACAAGTCTAGCATGGCATGCTCATGTCCATTTCACAAATTGTCTAAAAGATGTCCGAAAGATAGCACATCAAACAAAACAAAAATACCCATTTTCGCTTTATTGTGTATCCAGTCATTAAAACTAAGCTAACCTAGTCTCAAATATTTCGTAAAAACTGATTGAAAATTTCACGGTTCAAGAAACTGATAAGATTTTGTAACGTATTTTTAAACAATGATTAAGAATCCTTTTTCAATCTGAACACATATATTATAAATACTTTTCAAGAGAGATGTTTTCTTTGTTAAATTACTAAAACTATTCATACACAATTACATTTTAAATTTCTCGTTTTTGCCCTCTAAATGAAAATTATGCGAATGAATTTTGTTCAATGTATTTGTATACGCATTTTACAAAAAATATACGTAATATATAATAATTGAAATACTTTAACATTGTTTCCTCCTACTAACTGCAAGAGTGTCCCCTGTGGCATTTAGGAGAAATGGTCAGCAGGCCTCGAGACTCTCAGCCGAGAGGAAGTACAGCGCAACTGGCGCTGCATCTGAGACACGTTTAGTACAGCGCAATGACGCACTTCAGTTGAGAAACGTTTAGTACAGCGCAATCACGCGAATCTGTTGAGAAACGTTTAGTTTGTAATCTTTTGTCCCATGAAAAAATATATTCAAAGCAACACTGTATTCACTATGTAACAGTTGGCCTACAGACTCTCACCCGGATAGGTAGTAAATGCCGCGCAAACCTAAGTATCGTGTTTTTGGATTAGAAGTGGAATCCTTCCGCGAATCTAGAATTATCCGTCTTCAAATGTGTTAAATATTATATATCTCTAACTGTGAGTATGTGGAGTTTGTGCGCGTGTAAATGAAGTTGTGAGTTCTCAAACCTGTGTCTCAAGTCTAAACGCAACCACACCTAATTACAATCCAGAGCTGCACAACTCGAAACACTATAATACTTGAAATTTTGGCAAAAGAAATATAAGGGCAGCATATATTCAAAAAAACGTTTCAGACGTCTGTATATGTTCGTCTGTATGTAATATATTTTATATATATTAAATATACACAAAAAAAACTCTTTTAGAGTAAATACAAAGAATAAAAACAGTACTAAATGCATGTGGAGATAACCACTCTAGACTTCTCAGAATCGGAGATAAGTAAATAATAGTTTGTATGATGAATGCATGGGCGAATAGGACATTTGAAATGGATGTCATTTCGAAGAATAAACACTTAGATAGATTACAACCGCAAATAACAGATATATCCAACGCCATCAAAAAACAGAATTGCTGGTCTTTGCATATACTGAGGGTTAGAGGACAAATATTTATGGTATGTATTTTTTTGCATGATATTTTTTTTATTGTTGTCATTGGTTTCTGAAGCCAGATATTTGGTACCGGAACATTTTGTTTTATGGCCGTGTATATAATTCATTCTGTTCTTGAGAGAATTAATCTTTAGTAATTAGTTCTTTTCCCATAAAAATATATACAATTTTATATGAAATTCTTTTGTTAATGCATCTTTTAACCATCAGATGGATAAACAGGTTTTTTTCTGATTGTAAAGTCAACTTCAAATGAAGCTAACCAATGTCAAAAATTATGCTAGGATTTTGCAAATAGTAATAACAACCTTACTTCTACTTACAAAGTTACCATGTTCCTGACATCAATTCTTATATCAAAAATTGAGCATGTAAAGTATAATTAAATACAGAGTTTCGAAATGTTCACATTTTAAATTCATTTTGATATTAAGAAAAAACAATAGTTTTCCCCTCCAAAATAAAGCAACCACAACTTAAATTCTATAATGACAAAGACTAAAATTTTTTTATATGAATTCATAGAAAAATGATATTTTTTTACAATCAATCAATCTAACATCCATGTATAATGTCAATAATTAAAAGAAACTTGAGCCATATTTTTTCAATACTCTTACAAGAATGTCATATTTGAAACTAATTAATTAAATCGTTATATCTTTGATATGAAGTAAAGATAAGAATACAAAGACAATTATTTTACGGAAAAAATTGGATTTTTAATTGTATAGTTTTAAGAAACGTAAATACGAATACAAGCAGTTTTTTTTTCATCTATAGATAGATAAATGAAATTTGTACAATTGTTAAACAACATAATACTCATCATTGATTAATGTGGCAACTGAATTTATTGTAGAAATTAACCATAATTTATTAAAAATAATTTAAAACCATTTCTTTTAAAAAAATAAGAGAAAACGACTTAAATTGTTCAGAATAATTTTCTTCACTTCTGTATAAAATTGTGATATGCAAAGAAAACATTTGGATTTTATTTACAAATTTTTTCAATTCCAAGTAATAATATAGTTAAAAACAAATTATTTCTACTTGAAACGACTTTTAATAGCAATCATTTCCAACTATTTGCGTTTGACTCGTTTGGTGGCTTCTAAAGATTCAAGTTTGGCTAGAAATACTAGTCAACTAGTCAGAAACTACAGATAAATGTATGATGTAAAGCATCTAACTCGCGGCTAGAGTCAATCGAGCAAAGAACGACTTTTTCTCCTTCAAAATTAATGATAAGTCATTTGCATTTCATTAATAATAAGAGTTTAGATCGAAAATGTAAATTGAACAGGTGTTGCCTTAGGCATATATTTTTTTTTCTCTTCAAAACTCTGTCACGTCTGCAAAGAAAGAGTTATGTCATTTACGCTGTTAATGCCACCAAATATTATTCTTTATTGGTAACCGTAAAATGTTTGACAGTTTAAAAAAAAAGAAAAGAAATATCTTTTAAGTCGCTCTTCACATACATTTTTCTTTCATTTTGCAAATTCTGTGTGCTTTGTAAAAATTGTGAACATCGATCTATTGTGATCATATGAGTCAAAATATTTAATACCGAATATGCCACTTTTTCAACATGTTTGTGATTTGCAGATTTTTTTCATTTATTAAGTGTGAATTTGAATTTAAAAAAAAAAAACTGGCTAAATATCTTAAATGAAAATGGCGAGTTTGTAAAAAGTTGAAAACCTTTTCTCCAAATATTTGCATAAAAATACAAATCCAAGTTATTGTATTCAACAAAAGTTAAAGCAAATACCATTCCAGCATAAAACATTTTTTTTTTTTTTTGCAGGAATAAAAATTCAAATCAAGCATTTTATTAAGTTCCGCCCAATTTATTTATAAGCGTTTATTTTTTCATGAATTAATTGTATTTATTGTTATTTAGTTTCTTATTTCTAGGGGGGTTTTCTCTTTTATTTGTTTTTATTAGAGCGCCAAATAAAAATGCCTCACGTTTTTTCAGTAATAATTGCTTTTTTATAATAAAAAGAGTTCTTTCTAGAATTGGATGTTTTCCAGTTAAAGTTCAACGGATTCATTAGCATTTTTTATGCATTTTTTTACCTTACCGTGCTTATATCGAAAAATGAAATATTTACTCTATTGATGCAAATTTTTTTACCTTCTTACAATGAACGAATTTCACAATCTGCTTAACAATTATCTGCTTAAACAATTAGAGTAAATGTTACTAACCTTTTACTGAATATCAATACATTAAGTTTAAATTAATTTTTTTCTTAAATACTAGGAATAATTCTTAATTTGTTAATTGTTATTAGCAAGTCAACCAATAACCAAAAAAACCAACCTCAAATTGATAAATGTTAAAGATCCAAACAATCACCTACGTATTATTTTCTCATTAGTTTCAAAATAAAAGCCTCATAAAAACATATGAATCTTATTAATACATTTTAGAACTCAATAAATAATGTAGTATTTCAAACAATTTCAGTACTGCCATTATTCTTAAACATTATCAGAACCTTTTCGATTATCTGCTGTTGAATTTAAAATAATAAACGAGTATAAACTAGTTAAATTTCTTTATCAAAAGGCTAAAATAATTTAGATAAATTGAAATTTTAATTCTTAATTTGGACATCATAATGTTGAAAAATCTGACCTGAAAGTTTATATACGAGAATTTTGATTGGTGAAAATTCTTTGTGCATATTATTTTTCAATGTCAACTTTATTTTGAATGTGTTATTTCTTGGGGAAATGTTGGCTTTCAATACTTAATGGAAATTCGCTAACTTTGATATTGTCATTAGACCATAATTTTTAATGTCCTTAAGCAAAAAAACAGAAGAAAATATTTTACCCCATTATGAACAATGAAATTTGACTGTCATTGAGATTCTCTAAAATATAGAACTCAAGAATTCTCTCTATACATAATTCTTTTACTTAAATTTAATAAAATTTATCTGCATTTCAATATTTAACAACAAATTCTTTAAATCATTAGAATATCAGAGTTTATTGGAAAAAATGCAAGCACTAAACATTTTTATGGAACAGATGGAAGTTATTGTTTAGTCTCCCATATAAATAAACGCATAGCATGCAAGTTTCTTTAAAAAATTCCACTAAATTCTTCCAATGCAGATATAAGTGAATTTCACATTATCTAATCTGTGTGTACATCCTTATGTATAGACGGATATAAAAAAAAAAACATGGTTTTACGTATATCTTAGAAACTATTGCACTGAGAGGTTCATTTTTATCTGTTGTGTGACCAAAAATAACAAAACATTTTTAATTGAAAAAACTATAATTTTTATGAAAAGATCAATTCTTTATAAGAATGTCATTGTTTCATAACAATACGTTTTTATAAAAATATCGATGTTTAATACTTACAGAAACAGGAAAATTAAATTACCCAATACATTAAAAATCTTTTCCAATATTTTTTCACAGTAAAACTTAACCAAAGTAAAATTATTAATTTTGCTAAATCAGGTTAACAACCAGTCATAATTTGCAGTAAAATATCAAAACATAAAAAAACGAAATTGAGGAATTTTTAATCTGTTTTCCTTAAATAGTTAGCAGCAGATTACATATTTTGAATATGTATATATTTAAATCAACCATTTAAAATTTATTTGTACAACTATGCTTACAGAACTGCAGCTGTCTGTTTTAAAAAATTGTTTACTACGTGTTATTCAGCTGCGTTTTATACATCAATACATTTTTATTTATTTATACAGACCAATTTCTAACTGCCTCACTTGTTTGGAGAAAGTTTTCTGGCGTATAGCGTTTTTTAAGTATTTGAAAAACGAGTTGAGTGCAAATTTAATGTAGATTTTTTTTATATATAATGCTCGAACTCTGAAATAAATCACCTAGTTTTCCATTTTCCAAAATAAATTTTCTTTACTTCGTAAACGGAAATGGATCTTGGCCAAAAATTATTTTCTCGTAAATTGTCGAGTGAATTAAATGGTCTTTTAATTTCTAAATTACGAGTGGTTTTGTTGAATTTCAAATAAATGTTATTTACTTTATTAGTTTTAGTAAAATGTAAGCGGTAGACATCAGAATGCTGTTTGTATATGTTTTAAATAAAGGATTAAATAAAGAACTTGAAATATTTAATTCAATAAAGAATTACTTTTAAACGTAAACATTTGTTAAAAGCTTAAACATTTAAATAAAATTACTGATCGTTTTGACAAAGAACTTATTAGATCTAATAGTAAAAGTATTTAGAGGGCTACCTAAAATTGTGTACTTTTAAAATAGCATTTTAAAATGGTAGAGTTAAACTGAACTTTGTGAAAAACATGGCACTTATCCTCTGAAATTTTAGAACACTTATATAAGGTTTAATAAAAAAAAAAAAGCATTTAAATAATATCTGTATTATCAGTAGCTGAAAAGTATTTTTGATTAATATCTTTTTTTAGAAATCAATGAAAATTGAATTACATTTAATACAGATTTTCTATTTTATGTATTTATGTTCAAAATATTCTTTGTAAAAATATATTGCAACTTTCTTTTCAAATTAACTCCATATTTTAATAAGAATATATCTGCATAAATATGCATCTAAAATACAAGACAATTTATTACTCCATTCTATTTTTATTTTTATTATTATTACTTAAGAGTAAATATTTTATTTAATCTTAAGAACAAAAATGTTTTATTGCAAATATTTTCATACAAACTAGGCTTTAATAAATTTAAAGTCAATTTTAAAAAAAAATTTCTGAAAAAAACCAATGATAAAGTTTTAGTAAATAGAAATAAAATTACAATTTATAAAGCAATAACTGTTTTCTTTTCCATATTAATAAACCCAATGTCTACAACTTCTAGGAATGCCCCCATATGTAACAGTTTTTTAGTAACTAAATTACTTTGTAAAACCTTTTACTACCTAAATTACTTGGTAAAACTTTTTTACTAACTAAATTACTTGGTAAAACTTTTTTGCTAACTAAATTACTTGGGAAATTTTAGTAAGCTTTTTAATAGATTCATTGACATATAATTTATGTTTGAAAGAAAGAAATGTTTAAATTTTATTATTCAACCTGCTTCTAAAAACACTTTTGTAATGAACCGAGTTTTATTAATAATTTATAAATAAATTAATAAATTAATAATTATAAATTAATAATAATAAATTAATATATAAATAAATTAATAATTTATTTTTGAAATCTCAATGTCTTCTAAGACTACTTTGATTCTTAGAAATAACATTGTCTTTCAAAACTAACTTTGATTTTCCACATCAATGTCTTTCAAAGACTACTTTGATTCTTCTACATTGTCTTTCAAAGACTACTTTGATTCTTTTACATTGTCTTTCAAAGACTACTTTGATTCTTCTACATTGTCTTTCAAAGACTACTTTGATTCTTCTACATTATCTCTCAAAGACTACTTTGATTCTTCTACACTGTCTTCCAAAGATTACTTCATTAATTTAGAAAGCATTAAGGATACGATTAAGACCAAAAATGTTTCAAAAACTGTTGTTGAATTCTTGTTTATATATTTGAAAGTAAATGAAAGAACGAATTTTTCATGTTCTTGCTAAAATCTTTTGTGACATAATAAAATATTATGATTCATACGTAATGAAAAAAAAAATATTTTAAAAATCGTGAATTAAATTTATGACAAAAATATCATTTAAAAATCTGCTTGTTTAATAAAGGAAATATATACGTGATAAAATATTTAAACTCTTGTTATAAATATTTGTTATTTTTAACACAATTGAAAGAGAAGAAATAATAAAATATGAGCCCTTTTTTATTCTAAGAATTACTAGTTAATTTTCCAAGCTTAATTATTTTGATATATGACCAAAATGTAAACAATATAATGTAATACAATTTAATTTATTTTTAGACTATGTTTCATTTTTATTCAATAAAACACAATAAATAAATAACATTTTACAAATCACAAGTAAAAATTTAAAAAATTTTTTAAACATTTTTACAAATTCTTCTACAATGTCTTCCAAAGACTACTTTGATTCTTCTACAATGTCTTCCAAAGACTACTTTGATTCTTCTACAATGTCTTCCAAAGACTACTTTGATTCTTCTACAATGTCTTCCAAAGACTACTTTGATTCTTCTACAATGTCTTCCAAAGACTACTTTGATTCTTCTGCAATGTCTTCCAAAGACTACTTTGATTCTTTTACATTGTCTTCCAAAGACTACTTTGATTCATTTACATTGTCTTCCAAAGACTACTTTGATTCATTTACATTGTCTTCCAAAGACTACTTTGATTCTTCTACATTATCTTCCAAAGACTACTTTGATTCTTCTACATTATCTTCCAAAGACTACTTTGATTCTTCTACATTATCTTCCAAAGACTACTTTGATTCTTCTACATTATCTTCCAAAGACTACTTTGATTCTTCTACATTATCTTCCAAAACTACTTTGATTTTTCTACATTATCTTCCAAAGACTACTTTGATTCTTCTACATTATCTTCCAAAGACTACTTTGATTCTTCTACATTGTTTTTCAAGTTGTTCCTTCCTTCCAGTTCCAAACACTACTACAATTGATGTAAATTAAACAAAATTTAAAAAGTTAATATATTTATTTTAATCTAAAATATTTTAAAATAAAATATGATAATACATTACTAAATATTTAATTTTTGAATAAAATAATTCATGATGAAATTTATTCAAGCGATTCAAAAACGAAAACGTTACTTCACATTTGCGATACAAATAAAGAATAAAATTATTCTTACTTAATGAATTCTTACCTGGTAATGCCTCTCCAGTTCTTATTTTTGTACCGATTTCAAATTAGACATTGAAAAGCATGGTTTTAAATGAAAGTTGTCTTTTAATCAATAAACAAATGAACTCCTCTTAAACAAAATCCAACTTTACCTTCAACTTTCGTAATTATCTCCGTATTTAAATATCTGTTCCCATATAAAACTGATAATTACACGTCTCATTTAAAGGAGCTCTAAATTTTTTCCTTTGATTAATTACTAAAAGTTTATGGAGGATGGCAGAATGTAATTACTGTTGTTAGAAAATGACTAGTATTTACGATAGAAACAACAAATCACTTTTAAATGTACATATAAGTATTTAATGGTTCGAGCTACAGTTTTCTAGCTTTTTATGCTAATATTTCTAATTTAGAAAGCCTTAAGGATACGATTAAGACCAAAAATGTTTCAAAAACGGTTTTTGAATGTTTGTTTATATATTTGAAAGTAAATGAAAGAATAAATTTGTCATGTTCTTGCCAAAATCTTTCGTGGCACAACAAAATATTGTGATTCATACGTAATGAAAAATAAAACTATTTCAAAAATCCTGAGTTAAATTTATGATAAAAATATCATTTAAAAATTTTATCCGTTTTAAAAATAAAAAATATGTTAAAATAATACGAGGAAATATATACGGGATAAAATATTTAAAATCTTGTTATGAAGAATTGTTATTTTTAACACAGTTGACAGACAAAAAAAAAAAAAAAAAAAAAAAAAAAAAAAAAAAAAAAAAACCCAGAAAAAATGAGCCCTTTTTTTATTCGAAGAAGTACAAGTTAATTTTCCAAGCTTACTTATTTTGATATATGACCAAAATGTAAACTAAATAATGTTATATAATTTAATTCCTTTTTACACTATGTTTCCTTTTTTATTCTATAAAACACAATAAATAAATAATGGTTTACAAACCAAAAGTAAAAGTTTAAAAAATCTTTTGAAAAATTTCTATGAAAAATAAAAATTAAAGAATTAAATTATTTATAATTATTATTTCATATTTTATATTTTTCAACTTTTTTATGTCTTAGTTCATTTAGTAAAATAGTCATCGCTGGAATAAATATACTTTTTTTATTTGCAAACATTTATTTTAAATTTTAAAAAAAGATTATATATTAAAAACAATCTCGGTTATTTGTTTATTTATTTATGTATTTTTGTAAAAATCAGAATAAAAACAAAAGTTGATAATCACTTCTAATAATTAATTTTTTCTGCCGAGATTATTAATGGTTGTAAATACTATTATTATAAATGTTGTACGAAATTTGTTTATAAATAACAGAAGCAGTTTCAACTCATTACCTCCTTAATCTTAATTATTATGATTAATTATTCGCCCTTCCGTCTATAATAGTGTTTTTTTTGTCGTTTATAAACAACATTGTTTTGTTATTTTAAAATTGGTTAAGCATAGATCTAAAAAACAAGTTCTCATCTAAGAATAAGCAAAATAATTTCCTTATTATTACGTTTGTCATTTTGCTCTTTTTTATAATTTTTGTTTTATCAAATCTTATACGATTTAAAAACTTATTTATTTGTTATGACATTATAAGTCACAATAAGTTTTGTATAAGTTTGCGTATAAGTTTTAAAAAATTGTTTTAGTCTTTAATAATATTTTTACTTACAAATATTTTAAATATCTTTATTTCACAAATTAACTCTCCATATTTAAAAACATCTTGTATAATAATATATATTAATATTATTGTATATTAAGATAGCAACAAATAAATACATTAAAAATATATTTATAAATACATTTATTTTAAATCATTAAACACATTTTTAAATAGTAATATAGACAATTTATTGTTTTAATTTATCCTCTTTGTATATATCTAAAAATTGTGTAACTTATATGTATATTCAATAATATGTGACATAATTACGTGAACAAATATTGAAATGGTTTTGTTGATTCAAATAATTAATATAGAAAAAGATATCTACGGTATAGGGGAGGTAGAACGGGGGAATATCAAGAAATAGACAATACAGAGCACAGCAGTATTCGGTGGTTAAAAATAAAGTACCTGTCTTTGGACTACCTGTCTATAGTGTGGAAGGAACATGAGTAAATCAAGTTTCCCCACTTTGTAGTTTCTCGTCACCATTAGAACCTTTTCTGATCGGTAAGAAATCGACGCTTTCCTTAGAACTTAGGTTTTTAAGATATTCTTCCTATTGTAAACATTAATAAAAATTTCCATCTATAAATATTATCAGACTTTGTGTTTTTCATTAGAATAGGTCATTTTTTTGTGTCAATTTAGCCATTTTCAATCGATACGAGATCTTTGAATGAATAAGTTATGTATGGGGTAATAGCATCATGGCAAATGATGTATAACCCCAGAGTAAATATTAGTACGCAATAATGCCTTGTACCAAAATTCTTTTACTTATTAAGTATTTTGTATATTTAATAGATACATCGAAATTATACATGACGTACTAATTAGGGAACTTAGCTAGAAATATGTTTTGAAGTGGTTTTACAGAAAAGCCAAAAGACCAAGAAAGTAGGGAGATTTTTTGAAATCCCTAAATCCCCTTTAGAAGACAAAATTAAACACGTCCTCTCCCAACAAAAACTAGGTGAACACTCTCTGAAAGTTTTCCAGGTTAATTTATGGAATGAATTTGATTTATATCTGAAAGCTGGAGTATAATTTTTCTGAAGCCAATCAAATAAAAAAAACATATCAACAAATCTAGAAAAATAACCTATAAATATTAGTTGGTTTTATTTCTTAAACGCAATTTGTCCATATCATTAAGAAAATCTATAACCGAAAAACATGAACCCTATCGCTGCTTTTATAAAGAGTCAATAAAAAACTATTTTAATAATTTATAACAGTATTTGAAAAATACAAAACGAAATACGAATTTACAATGTAGACAAAGTTGTAATACCATGCAAAAGTTGCAAAGATATTGGAGCCCACAGGAACGAAACAATTAGGTGCTTTAGTAACTTAAAAAGAAGAAAAAAGTCAGTGGTTTGTTCTTACAATGCAGCAATTGTTATACTTTAAAAACATTTTACTATATGCATTAAAATATTGGCACATTACAGCCATATGTAAAGTTTTATTTTACATTCTTTTTCTGTTACTGTTTATTTAATTAATAATCAGTATTTTCTTAATAGTTTAATATATTTTTTATTTGAATAAAACTATATGAATTTTAGAATCCCAAAAGGATCAACTTGTATTAATATTAACATTTTTATTAATAACTATATAGTTTTGAAGAAACGAGTTTTTATTTCTTATTCGAAAAATTTCAACCTAAAACCACATGCGCAATATCTCCCTACTTAATGCTCGGAATTACTTGCCATAAGGGGAATATCACGCAAATGAACTTTTTAAAAAATAAATTATTTTATAAAAAAAGTAAACTGGTTATACAGAAAATAACTTCTCTCCATTCCCGCTTAATGGTTGCACTCAATTAATATTGAAAGTTGTACCGTGTTAAATCATTATTAAATTTATTATTACAAAACTCCCTCAGGTACATGGAATATAATAATAATTACAGCATTTAAATTAAAATGGTCTTTCCGGGTTTGCTACGTGGTATTCGTATGTATTCGTTTATATTGTTACAGTTTTATCATAGAATTAACCCCAGATAACATAATTAATCTTTCTTTGTTTCAAATGTGCTATTGTTTACGAAAAGTTTCCAAATACTGTTTTTTGTTCCGGTTCATTCACGAAATCGTAGTTAATGTTTATTATGAGATCGTCCATGTCTATTTCAAGCAGCTGCAATTATCACCTGCTTTGAATTATATTTTTTTGTTCTAACTAAAGTCAATGTTCGTCCAGTTCAATCAAATTTTTGATATTTACCAAAGTGTTTTTGTGATGGCATATGTAATTGAAGTACAAAATAATTTTATTTTATTCTAAATTTATTAAAACTAATTACATTTTTTTTTTACTTTAACAACGAAAAGGTGTATTTTTGATAAACTAAAATGCTTCCAAATTTTCAACATATTCAAAAAAGTTTTTGAATTAAAACTAAAGATATTGTCAAATATGAATAATCATGATTTTTTTCAATGCACTTTATTCGTTTTAATACTTACAATGATGTTTTATTAAACACATCGCATTCAGACAGCCTTTAAATAGAACTATTAGGCAAATCGATACCGAACTAGAAACAAATGGAAAACAGATGGGGAGAAAAAGGATTTCCCTCGAAAAATTATAGTTTTTGGCAAAGTATAAGATGTGCTCCATTTTTCAAATACCTTTTTTGAAAAAAAAAGTATTAGTGCGATTGCTATATCGAAAAAAGTAATATTCTGAAATTTGTGAGTAAAACAATTTTAAACCAGAAGCCAATTTTTGGAGAACAGTAACATAAAATATCTGTAGTTGTTTTATTCATGTTTAAATATGTAAAGTCCAAATATTTGTCTGAGGAAATACGCAGCTAATGAGGACTGTGCCCTCATTAACTGCGTATTTCCTTATCCATGTACCAGACAACTTTTCTTAAGAAAAGTTACGAAAGCTATTTGTTAACTAACAAATAGCAGTATATTTTACTTTAAAACAAAATGTATTGAAGAATGGTTTTATATTCTTGCAAATATTGTTATAAATATTTTTATCGTTGCTTTTCAAATTCCTTTTTGTATTAAGTATTTTAAGCATTGAATCTGCATAGCGTAACAGGAACATTTCTTCCCAACTCCTGTACAATAAAAACTCGCAATTTTTTATTCAATCAGATTTTACTCTTTAAATAATTTTTAGGAATAGATAATATTTTCAAAGAATAGAAAAAACAGATAGAGAGCTATGATGAATAACGTCTGATTGCAAAACCATATGAATATAAAGTCTGATTGCTGGTTTACCATAGTTAGTAATATTATTAAAAATATTTACTAAAAATTAATACGATTATATTAATGAAATGAAATTTATCGTCACAATTTCAAAATGCTGTCCTCCATTCTTTTTTCACTTTTACTTTTGACTTAAACCATTTTATGCTGAAAAACCGATCGTCATATGAGTGACTAAACATTAGAAGATTGGTCGATGGACCATAAAAGTCCGGGTGCAATAAGATGCTTATCGTTCTTTTTCTGCTTTGCGGTCGAGGGGAAAAGAACATTTTTCTGTTTCAATTTTTCAAGGTAAACTAGGGAGATTGGAAGATTTATTTGAATTCACTTTAACATTTTTTTTTTTCTCATGTGCGTGTGTTGTACTATATATATTGTTACTTGCGAGAAATCCTGATGAAATGGCTTAAATTATTTTCAGTTGAATAGTTTTGAAATTTGATGAACAACTTCATGTTTTCAATTAGTAGTGTTCTTATCTGATATCTTTTTATCATCAATTTTCAAAAAGGTGTTAGAGGACATTTTTTGTTACAGATTTTCAAACAAAATAAGCATGGTCAGTTTGTATCTTTGCTGTTGTATTTTAAATCAAGAAATAAGTCTTCGGCCAAAATTATTTAGTGAAACACTTAATGATCGTATGGAATAAAATTTAAGATCTTACCCATATTGGAAATGACAAAGTTTTAATTAAAATAATTGAAGTTAAGTTTATTGATAATTTTTTTTTATTTCCCATGGCAAGTTACAGAACAAGCAAGTACAGAACAACATATATCATAAAAAAGGAAAAATACAAAGTGTTAGAAGCTAGATAGAAACATAGAAACGAACGATAGAAAGAAACAAATGACATCAGTTAATCCATCAACCTAAGTCAACTTAAGCAATCCAATAACGCTTCCATAAAGAAAGAGACAGTGCAGAACAGGCAGCAAGATGGGACATATCCATTTCTTCTTGGTTATCACACAGGAGACAGAGAGGGCCAATAGCCAGTTTAATTTTAACTTGCGGAGTCAATCGTGACCAAAGAAAAGCTGTAGCAATGCCTCCGATTTTTGTCTAGGCCATTCAAGGATATCATAAATATAATCGTACTAGGTCTTGTGACTGTTTCTAGCGGCAGCATCTTCAAAGTAAGAGCATCTAAGGATCTTTTTAATTATCCCCTTAATGGAATGATAGGCCAACTCCTGGTTATTTAGCTGTAAAACAAAGGCCCCCTTTTTTGCTAGATAATCAATTACCTCGTTTCCCTCTATTCCGCAGTGGGCCGGGATCCACAGTTTACTGGTATTAAAATATATTTAATTCACATATATTACTTTTTTTCCCTGTTGTAGAAGTTACTGTTGAATTTAGTAGGTAATCTTTGCTTGTTGTTAGGAATGGGTGTAGTAGCATATCATAGATAATCTGCAATATTTTAAACAATTTGTCTGTGCAAAAGTATACTCATCATATTTATTCGTTAATCCCTTGTTTAGTGTTAATGACTTCCTTTTATGAAATGTTTTTAGTAGAATACTATTATTTAAACTCAGTTAAAATTAAACTTTATAAACCTTTTTTTACCATCTCTTCATTTTTACTAGCAAATTCCTTTCAAAAATATACCACTCAAAACTTATTCCTTTGCTTTATTCAACTTTATTTCTGAAATTAAACTCAAATTCAATCTGGCATTAAAATCAGAATAAAACGAATTTAAATTCTTGAATTTCTAAATATACTGACAATTATAAAACTATAATAACTTTTTTTTTCTTAAATTACAAAGTATTTGCTTTCTTTTCATGTTTTATTTTCAAAATGTCTACTTCACATAATTTTATTCTGTTCGCATATTTTTGTGTTTCGCATAATTTTAGCAATACTTATACGGTTTGCATATGCAGAAGAGTACTATCAATGATTTCAGAATAAAAAATCTTGCATATTTTTCCCATTTTCACTACAAAAAGTTTGAACAATTATCATTTCAAGCTACTATATTTAATCAAACAGGATAATTATACAAGCCTGATACGAATAACCCAAGCTTGACTATACAAAAATGAATTAATGGATAATAATGTTATACAAAGAATATTTTTGTATTCCAATGGCGAGATAAAATGACAAACTCTTACGAGATCAAAACAGTGTAAACACACACAAGGAAAAAAAAACAAAAAGAGAGAAAAAATCAGTGTCTCATCAGCAAAGTTCTAGCACTCCAATATCTTTTCACCTCGGAGTCCCCATGTAAGGCGGGGCATCCTGCTATATGGTGGCTGTCCATGATCTCCCCTTTCCCATAGAGCTGGCAATTTAGGCTATCAAATAGGGCTGGCAATTTAGGCTAGGCCAATGCGGTGTAGATGGCTCGCCAAACAGTCATGGCCCATCGCAAGTCTAAATTCCGCTACAGTTTTGCACGAGGCTTGACCGAAATACCCTCAAAATATTCCTCCAACTCCTCGAGGAGATACGAACAGTGAGTAACGCCTTCCATGAAGTCTCTGTCTAAAATACAAAGAACATAAATAGTGAATATACTTTATGCGACTGTCTACTAACTCTTATTGAAAAACATTATTAATGTTAATTAATAAATTAATTAAATTACAAATATATAATATATATATATATAAACACCAATCCATTTTTAAAAAGAATAATAGAGAATTGTACTAGCATTTTTTAAGAAGTAATATATTCCATACATATTAAAGCCCTTTAGTTCATTATAATTTTTATAAAAAATCTTTTGAACTTCAATTTTAAAGTTTTTCATTAAAGTCTGTATAAAGCCTTAAAATACATTTTACAATGCTCTATTCCTTTAATATTAATGTATTGCATGTGAAATTATAATAATTCTGAAAAAAAGTGCCTTATATTACCTGAAGAAAAATGAAAAAACTAATAATTCAAACATATGAAACAAAAAAAACAAACAACTCTAATTAAACACTAGTTTAATTAGAATTGTTTGTTCTTAATAACACATATTGGGGGGCAGTACATATGGCATCACGTAAGATATGACTTTGCACTTAGATGTATTTTTTCATTCTTATAGCGAGTGGTGAATAATTTTATCAATTTTTCTCGAAATTGATGCTAATGCTTCTCATTTGTCATAAAAGGAACTTCAAAAAAATTATTATTTTCAGCTTTTTAATTAGCATGTATTATTTATTACAAATAAAAAGTCAAAGGAAAATCTTAAACATCACTTAAAATAAAAAAAAATTCAACATGTTCCTTATATATTTATTGAATTGTTAAAACACGTTATTTTTTTTTTCCAAATATTAGATACTATTTAATCAATTTTATTTCAAATTACTACTGAATGGCTGTAATGTTCTGAGATTTTGGAATAGATAATTAAATACATGATTAATACATAATATATGTACAATAAAATATATTTTAATAATATGATATTTATTTTAATAATGAAAATATATATTTTAATAATATACATGATTAAATAATATTTATTGAGTGTTTAGAATGTATTTATTGTAGTAAACTTATGAAATGAGTTACAATACTCCTTAGAACAAAATAATAGAATAGATAATTAGAATAGATAATCAAATATATGATTAATACATAATATATGTACGATAAAAACTATTTTAATGATGATAATATATATTTTAATAATATATACATGATTAAATAATATTTTATTCATGGAGTTCTTAGAATGTGTTTATGTAATAATCTTATGAAAGAAGTTACAATACTCCTTAGAACAGAATAATAGGATAGATAATCAAATTCATGATATATATACGAAAGATAAAAATATTTTAATATATTTATTTTAATAATATATACATGATTAAATAATATTTTATTCATGGAGTGTTAGAGTTTTCTTATTATAATAAGCCCTTTCATAAGCTTATTATGTGTTTATTGTAATAAGCTTATGAAAGAGGTTACAGATCCTTTTGAACAAAATAATAGAATACATAATAAATAATTAGAATAGATAATCAAATACATGATTAATGCATAATATATGTACGATAAAAGTATTTTAATAATGATAACATATATTTTAGTAGTACATACATGATTAAATAATATTTATTCATGGAGTGTTTAGAATGTGTTTATTATAATAAGGTTATGAAAGGGATTACAAGACTCCTTAGAACATTTTACTAAGTGCACAAATTATGACAGAAATGCTGGGTGGGTCATTAAAATATTTCGACGAAAGCCAGTTAAATGACTAATCAACTGGAATGGTTTATAACCCATTCTGAAATTGGATTGTTAAGTTTCCCAGTTGCATAGAATGAATTTGGAGAATTATTGAATGCTGCAACAATCAAAATGCAGCATTATCCTAGGCTTCAAAATACTGGAATGTCGTCTTTTAATCGAATTTTATTTGAGCTGATGTCTTCCTAGTCTCTGTGTTCTCCAATATCTTTAAAATGAACTATTTATTGAACTACATTGAAAAGAAAACGGTAGATTTGAAATGCAGATTTTAAACAAACTCAATTCGAATTCTTGAAAATTTTCGACAAAAAAAAAAAAAAAAAGAAAAGGAAACTTTATTGTATTTTTATCTTAATATTGCAATTAGTGAAAACGTTAAGATTTCTTTTCGTGGTTCGTCTTCGATTTCTGTTGGACACTGCAATCAATAGTTTAAGAAAACGAGTAGATTTGTTTCCGTTTAATATAAAGTGCAGTATCAACAGTAGAAACTACTTGGTTATGTCCAATAAGATTTACAAATGCAGGGTAGTTAACCTTGAAACTCCTACTGGTAGGAATTACTCAATCTCCCTTAGCATATTAAATCTTCATCCCTTGGAGCCAAATATCCCCCTACAATTTCTTTCTCTTCACCAAGAACCTTAAATTCATGAACTATAACTAAAATTATTGTAGATAACTGATAACAATATATATATATATGATAACTATAGATAGATAACTAAATAATTGATATTTTTATTATGAATAATAAATAATTATACCATGATATGCTTGTAAACATAATCATGACAGTTTACTTGAATCTGTAAGATAATGTTCTGCAAAATTGTTTTAAGATTTTTTTTTTTCGTTAAATGTAATTTGTATGCATCTTAATAAGGAGGTATTTTTTGTTTGTAAATATTTTGAAATGTTACAAAGCCTTTTTTTTTTTTTGAAAACTTTCTATGATTTCCATGTTCTTTCTATTTCTCTTTCTAGGATAACTATAGATAGATAACTATATAACTGATACTTTGATTTTAAGTAATAAATAGTTATACTATGATATTCTTGTAAGCATAATCATGATATTTTACTTGAATCTGTACGAAAATGTTCTGCAAAATTGTTTTAAGATTTTTTTGTTAAATGTAATTTATATATATTTTAATAAGGAAATATTTTTTGTTTGTAAATATTTTGAAATATTAAAAAACCTCCTTTTTTTATAACTTTCTATGATCTTTCTATTTATCTTTCTATGATAACTATAGATAGGTAACTATATAACTAATATTTTTATTAATTTGAATAATAAATAGTTATTCTTGATGAAATTCTGATAAGATAGATATCATCAAGTTGCCCACCCATGCGGGTGTTGCTCCAATGAAGAAGAACATATGTAATATATCAAGCATATAAATATCAAAATTAATATTTAATATTTTAATAAAAACCATATAAAAACACTAACTTATAGGACTAAAAATGTTAAGCGTATTAAAGCAAAGATTCATGAAAGAACTGTCATATAAAAAGGCAGTTTTAACTAGTTTATAAATGTAAACACGATGAAAATAATGCTGTCTTCAATTTCTGAATTAATAAGATTTTTCATTTACTTTAAAGCCACATGAAAAACAGCAACTTATCACTAAAAAATGTTAATGGTATTAAAGCAAAAATTCATGAAAATACGGCCCTATAAAAAACAGTTTTTAATAGTGAATATGATGAAAATAATGCTCTCTCCAATTTCTACTATCTTCATCCTCAGTATTAATAGATGCAATCTTTATTCATCTGTGACCTGTTTAAAAACGTTCCTGAATTAACAAGATTTTTCATTTAAAAATTTTCCTGAATTAATAAAATTTTTCAATTACTTTAAAGTCATATGAAAAACACTAACTCATAACACTAAAAACTGTTAAAGGTATTAAAGCAAAGATTCCTGAAAATACGGTCATATAAAAAAGTAGTTTTTAATAGTGAATATGATGAAAATAATGCTCTCTTCAATTTCGAACTATCTTCATCCTTCAGTAATGGATGCCATCTTTATTCATCTGTTTAAAGATGTTCCTGAATTAATAAGTTTTTTTTATTTTTAGAGCTTAAAAGATTTTATTTTTAGAGCTTATTCTTAGAGCTTAAAAGATAAAGAGCTAAAAGGCAAACAAGAACCACTAAAAAATTACTGAACTAAAAATACCTCTGGGCACTGGAGAAACAACAGAAGTATCGTTTTACTGGGTACAGATAAAAAAAAGGCCTATTTTTACGAATGCGGAATTAATCTTGTTCATTTGTATTCATATTTTGGTCATTTTTTTTTTAAACGAAAGAAAACAAAGTTCGGAATATTTTAAATGGAAGCACAATACATCCAATCCAATTCATGCTCTTTAATTACCCTAAAGGGCTATTTTGAATTCCCTCAAAACGATAAAACATTTCAAATACAATCTTTGGGATTATTTATGGAAATTGTGAATTCTTGTTTGGTTGCTCCTTCCCTTTGACAAAAAAAAAAAAAAAAAAAAAAAAAAAAGGAGGAGCAATCAAGTGCTACTATTCTACTCGAAAACAATTCGAGTTACTTCCACGGCATCAGATAATTGACTGCGGAATTCGTTTTGAGACGAAGAGAAATTTTTCGGAATGAGGCAATAACTTTTTGTTTCAAAAAAGGCAAACCCCCCAACTCTCGCGAGCCCCTAAAGAATCTAATAACATTTTCTTCTTCATTTTATCTATTTTTCCAACCCCCCCTCTTCCAAAGATGGAAATTTATTCCAGAACTAAAAGCGGAAAACTCAAGTGCAAAAGCCGAATCAAATCATCATTAAACTGACTAAAGAAAAACACGGCGATCAAATTTGCAAATCTAAATATAAATCCAGCATTTATCTGCAAGCACTGGCTGCAAACATTAAACGAGCGTGGTAATTTCTCGGAAGAAAATCAAATTTTGCTCCATCCCCCACCCACACCCCGCAATATGCAAATTAGTCGAGGATGATTTAGTGAGCAATTACACGTTATCGCTGGAGCAAGTTCTGAACTGTCGCTTCCCTTTATTTGGATTATTAATTACAAATATAAATTATATTTACTTAGTTGACATCTTAGAAAACAGTTCCGCCTCAGATATTTACACGCGTAATAACGATATGGCAGTCCGTATCCTCGTGGTTTCTTCCAATTCCACTAATTGGAACCTTTCAGTTTATTTTAGAATAATATCTTACCTTTTCATTTGGGTTCATTATTTTTACCACAAAAGTGAATAAAATAAGAGGGTGCTTTTTAAGTTTTCTTGTTTCTTGGAGTAAAGAGAAGGTCTTGCATTAAAATTCAATATCTCAAGAACTTTACAAACATTATTTCCCTAAAAAGATTTTTTTTTGCATTATTATATTAGTCAAATTAATTATATATTTGACAAAAGGAGTCATGGATAATATCTGTTCAAAAATTTTTTTTAACTAACTTAGTTACTTAAAAAATTAAATTTATTGTGGAAGTTTAACATATTTTGTCTTTGAAATAGTTTCCTTTTGAAAATTATCTAATGATGGTAGAAGTATTGAAAACTTTTCATAAATGTTTCTTCCAGATTGGATGTAAATTACTCGTATCTTTTAAATATTTCAGATGGTGTGTTTTTAGGTTAAAAGTAATCATAGATAATATCTGTTAAAAAATTCCTGTATTAACTTAGTTTCTTCAAAAATTAAAGTTGTTGTGGGCAATTACCATATTTTTTTTTGAAATAGTTTCCTTTTGAAATGGTCTTATGGTGGTAGAAATTTTGAAAACTGTTCTGAAATGTCTCTTGCAAATTGGGAGTAAATTATTCTGATGTCTTTTAAATATTTATGAAGGTGTATTTTTTTTTGTTAGGTCAAAGAAATAATAGATAATATCTGTTCAAAAATTTTTGAATTAATCTAGTTTCTTCAAAATTAAACTTATGATGGACGTTTACAATATTTTGTCTTTGAAATAGTTTCCTTTTGAAATGGTCTAAAGGTGATACAAAACTTTTCTGAAATGATTCTTCCAGATTGGATGTAAATTACTGTGATGTCTTTTAAATATTTCAGATGGTGTTTTTTTAGGTCAAAGGAATCATAGATAATGGCGGTTCAAAAATTCCTGAATTAATCTAGTTTCTTCAAAAATTAAACTTATTGTCGACATTTACCATATTTTGACTTTGAAATAGTTTCCTTTTGAAATGGTCTAATGGTGGTAGAAGTTTTGAAAACTTTTCTGAAACGTTTCTTCCGAATTGGATGTAAAGTACTTTAATGACTTTTAAATATTTCAGATGGTGTTTTCTTTAGATCCAAAGAATTATAGATAATATCTGTTCAAAAATTCCTGTACTAACTTAGTTTCTTATAAAATTAAACTTATTGTGAACATTTACCATATTTTGACTTTGAAATAGTTTCCTTTTGAAATGGTCTAATGGTGGTAGAAGTTTTGAAAACTTTTCTGAAATATTTCTTCCAGATTGGATATAAATTACTGTTATGTAAATTAATCTGATGTGTTTTAAATATTTCAGATAGTATGTTTTTTAGGTCAAAGAAATCATAGATAATATCTGACCAAAAATTTCTGTACTAACTTAGTTTCTTAAAAAATTAAACTTATGATGGACGTTTAATACATTTTGTCTTTGAAATAGTTTCCTTTTTGGTCTATGATAGAAATTTTGAAAACTTTTCTGAAATGTTTCTTCCAGATTGGATGTCAATTACTCTGATGTCTTTTAAATATTTCAGTTGGTATTTTTTTTTGTTAGGTCAAAAGAATCATAGATAATATCTGCTCAAAAAGTCCTGTACTAGCATAGTTTAAAAAATTAAATTTATTGTGGATATTTACCATATTTTGTCTTTGAAATAGTTTCCTTTTGAAATGGTTTAATGGTGGCAGAAGTTTTGAAAACTTTTCTAAAATGTATCTACCAGATTGGATGTAAATGATTCTGATGTCTTTTAAATATTTCAGATGGTGATTTTTTAATGTCAAAGTAATCATTGATAATATCTGTTGTTCAAAAATTCTTGCTTTAACTTAGTTCCTTAAAAAATTAAGTTTATGTTTGACATTGATCATATTTTGTCTTTGAAATAGTTTCCTTTTGAAATGCTGTAATGGTGATAGAAAATTTGAAAACTTTTCTGAAATGTTTCTTCCAGATTGTATGTAAATTACTCTAATATAAGTAACTCTGACGTCCTTTAAATATTTTAGACAGTGTTTTGTGTTTAGGTCAAACGAATCAGAGATAACATCTGTTAAAAAATTCCTGTACTAACTCAGTTTCTTAAAAAATTAAATTTATGATGGACATTTACCATATTTTGTCTTTTAAATGGTCTAATGTTGGTAGAAATTTTGGAAATATTCCTGAAATGTTTCTTCCAGATTAGATGTAAATTACTCTGATGTCTTTTAAATATTTCAGATGGTGCCTTTTATTTATTTATTTATTTTTGGTCAGTGGAGGATCATGTACAAAGAAATTCTTTTTCGACTAGTAATCTTTGATGACTAATGAAAATGTCAAGTAATAATTATCTTTTCTGACAGTACACTTTATATCCTCTCAAGAAAATCATTTCAGATCTCAAAACTCGTTATAATCAATGATCGTAAATGAAGAAGACCACTTCAGTTTCAACTGTTCGTCGTGTGTTCAGTTTTGACTGCTTCTAATTATTTTGTGAACTAACATTAAATTAGCATGCTCATTTGAGAAATTCTTCTTTTCCTTGCTACATATGTCATTCAAAACACATAAAAAAGCATTTATAATTACTGAGGAAGATAGGTTGCACTGGTGATGGCATTTTATTTAAAATTTGAAGAAGTAGAATTGTCAATTTGAGAACTTAATATCTGCTAGTTGGATATGAACGCTACATAGACACGAGAATTCAAAATATTAACTTCGAGCGCTGTAGTAATTGAATATAATTTACTAAATTTCTGTGAAGTAATTTATTGAAGATATAGAAATTTAAAACTTCAACTTCATCATTCCTGTTCAATTTAATATTAGAAGATATATGTATATATATATATATATATATATATATATACAGAATTATGAATAATATTGTTCTATGAAAATTGAACATTGTCTATGAAGTTTTATAACTTAGTCAAGAATTTTAATTAATAAGGAAGAAGTTTTATAAGATTATCGATCAAGCTGGAATTTACCGAGTAAATAAAATAATAATTAAGTATGATTTATTTCTCGAAATATTAAAATTCAAGACTTCTACAGCAGTCAGGAAACATTTTGATATAAGCCAATAATGTAGTAAAACATTTTTAAGTCTTTTTAGATTCACTTTTTTTATTAAACATGGCAAATTAAGTTAGCCAGAGACGATAAAATGGAAAATTACCACATTTTGTATAAAATTTTGTGCAAGTGAATTTTTAGTAACTTTTAGTTTCACGAATACTAAGGAACATTTCATATCAAAAGGAAAAAAAAGTATTTAATATAATAGGAAAAGATTTTTTAAAAATTCATAAAACAACAGGGAGTTGTTTTCTTTCTTCTTTTCCTTTTTGTTGTTGCATGAGCTCTGGAAAATACTTAGCAATTAAAAAATCCAATCTAAATAACTAATCAAATAGTTATTAAAAAAAAGAAAGATTATCTTTTTTTGGTGGTTAACAAATATTGCTTACAATTTTTATGTACTTAAAACAGAATTCGACTATATTAACAAATAGTGCTTACAATTATGTACTTGAAACAGAATTCGACTCTATTAACAAATAGTGCTTACAATTATGTACTTGAAACAGAATTCGACTCTATTAACAAATAGTTCTTACAATTATGTACTTGAAACAGAATTCGACAATATTAACAAATATTGCTTACAATTTTTATGTACTTGAAACAGTATTCGACTATATTAACAAATATTGCTTACAATTTTTATGTACTTGAAAAAGAATTCGTTGAATTCAAGAATATAATGATAGTTTGAAAGATGAAGCCACAGAAATCGAAATAAGACTTTTGAAAACTATAATTTTATGGAAATGGATTTTGAAATTAGTAAATATCTAGTTCTTTTATCCATTAATAATATGCTTAAATCATGCGCCAAAATTATGCTTAAAAAATTAAATCCTTCAAAAATCGCCAATAAGAGTTCAAAAAACCAAAACTTCCCATTATTTCTCTGGAACAGGACATGATAAACTCTAATTTTTATCTTTTATGTACCAAACGTAATATTCTACTCAAAGACAGCGAATTTAGAACATCTTATATTAGTTTAATACAAATGAATAAGTTAGCAATCATTCTTTTTATGCTAGAAAATAATAAAATTGTGGTGAAATAAATCTAAAGGAATGAACTGAGGGAAATAAAACCTGTAATGCCTCAATAGATTTCTAATACTAATGATAAGTTCATTTTTTTGCAAGTAATAGATATCTATTATATGCTGCTGGAAGCATAAAAAGAAGAAAATTCTTTCTGGATATTGTGGTAATGGTTTGTACGTTTATCTTCACATACGTTTTTTATCTGACTGTTACTATTATATTAACAAAAAAATAAAAGTGGGGCATATATTGCCATTTTTTTTATCTGTTATAAAGAAGAAAATGGCACTTGTTAGCTTCTACAGCAAATTTTGTTCCAACGTATTTCACAACACAGTACTAATGGTGACAAATTACGAAACGAATGGCAGAATGTTCGTACAATCTAAATTTAAACACATTTTGCTTGTGTACAAACAGTTCTTTGTAACAAATTGAAACCGATGCATTGAATTGCTTCGTACTGAAATGCGGAAAACGAAATTTGCTTCTACAGAATTTAAAGGTTTTTGATATTCTTTTTCATAAGTTTTCTTTGCCATTCTTCGCCTACTATTATATTAACAAAAATAAATAAATAAAAGTGGGGCATATATTGCCATTTTTTTCCTGTTATATAGAAGAAATTTCCACTTGTTAAATTCTAAAGTAAATTTTGTTCCAACATATATCACAGGACTAATGGTGACAAATTACGAAAATAATGCCAAAACGTCATATGCTAAAATGTAGCTAGTAAAAATGATGTTTTTTCCCAAGAAAATCTATTAAGAAAGGAAAAATATATCAATCGTAAGAAAGTTGAATGTTAGGAAAATCAATTATTACCGTTTTCCGCAAACAGACTCGAGACCATAGACGTTTTATAGCAAAAACTAAAGTATGAACAGACATGGATTTACAGAATCCAAGACATGTATTGCATAGATAGAATATATTTTTACGTAGAAGGATGAATCCATTGATGTGGATTGGAAAAAGAAACAGTTTTGTGTGTTTCTTCAAGAACGCAAACAAGAAAAGCTTTAAGAATGTTTCATAAAAAAAGTTGAAGTTGAAATCAAATTTTATTTTTATCTAAAAGAAATAGAATCCACATGAAATGTTTGACTGCTTCTATTATATTAACAAAAAAATAAAAGTGGGACATATATTGCAATTTTTTTTATCTAATATAAAGAAGAACATTCTACTTGTTAGCTTCTAAAACAAATTTTCCATTTAAGATGGCGTTTTGTTTTATTAAAAAACTAAATTTTAATTCATCCTTTGCTAAGGTTTTTCTCTTAAATCACTGTTTGCTATGTTTGCATGTTTCTTGGCGTATATGTCAATGCCATTTTAAGATAAGAATATTGCCGATTTGTAGTTGTCGCATTCAATTTTATTAATTTTGTTCAAAAACACATATTCACCATAAAGTACCATGCCACTTCTACATTCAATAAATTGTTCGTACAATCTAAACTTAAACACTTTTTGCTTGTGAACAAACAGGTCTTTGCAACACAATTGAAAGTGATGCATTGAATTGCTTCTTATTGAAATGCGGATAAACTGAATTTGTTTCTACAGAGTTTAAAGATTTTTAACATTCTTTTTCATAAGTTTATTTTTTATCTGTATTTTTTTCCATTCTTCGTCTACTATTATATTAACAATAAATGAATAAAAAAAGTGCGGCATATATAGCTATTTTTTTATCTATTATAAAGAAGAAATTTTCACTTGTTAGCTTCTAAAGCAAATTTTGTTCCAAAGTATTTCACAACACAGGCTTCATGGTGACAAATTACGAAAAGAATCCCGAAACGTTATATAATAAAAAGTAGCTAATAAAAATGTTTTAAGAAATGGAAAAAATCTGTAAAGAAATGGAAAAATATATCAATCATAACAGAGTTGAATGTTAGGAAAATCAGTTATTACAGTTTTTCCTCAAACAGATTCGAGACCATAGACGTTTTATAGCAAAAACTAAAGTATGAACCGAAATGGATTTACAGAATCCAAGACATATTGCATAGATAGAATATATTTTTATGTAGAAGGATGAATCCACTGATGTGGATTGCAAAAAGAAACAGTTTTGTGTTTTTCTTCAAGAAATCAAACAAGGAAAGCTTTAAGAATGTTTCGTAAAAAAAATGTGAATCTTGAAGTTCAAATCAAATTTTATTTTTATCCCAAAGAAAAATAATCCACATGAAAGGTCTGACTGCTTCTATTATATTAACAAAAAAATAAAGTGGGACATATGTTGCCATTTTTTTATCTGCTATAAAGAAGAACTACTTGTTAGTTTCTAAAACGAATTTTCCATTTAAGATGACGTTTTGTTTTATTATAAAACTAAATTTTAAGTCATCCATCGCTTAGGTTTTTCTTTTAAATCAGTGTTTGGTTTTTCCACTGTATTATTTTTCTTGGCTAATATTGCCAATGCTATTTTAAGACAAGAACATTACAGATATTTAGTTGTCGTCTTTAATTTTATTAATTTTATTCCAAACACATAATTTTGTACCAGTAACATGTAACTACTAGATTCAATAAAATGTTCGTACAATCTAAACTCAAAAACTTTTGCTTCTAGACAAACAGATCTTTGCAACAAAATTGAAATTGATGCGTTGAATTGCTTCGTATTTTAAATGCGGAAAATTAAATTTGTTTCTGAAAAGTTTAAAGGTCATTCTTTTTTCATAAGTTTTTTTCATCTGTATTTTTTCCATTCTTCGCCTACTCTTATATTAACAAATAAATAAAAGTGGTACATATATCGCCTTTTTTAACTGTTATAAAGAAGAAAATTCTACTTGTTAGCTTCTAAAACAAATTTTGTTCAAACGTATTTCATAACACAGCCTGAAGGGTGCCAAATTACAAAAATAATGCCAAAATGTCATACGCTAAAATGTAGCTAATAAAAGTGATATTTTTTCCCAAGAAAATCTATTAAGAAATGAAAAAATATATCAATCATAAGAGAGTTGAATGTTAGGAAAATCAGTTGTTACAAGTTTTCCCCAAACAGATTCGAGACCATAGACGTTTTATAGCAAAAACTAAAGTATGAACAGACATGGATTTACAGAATCCAAGACATGTATTACATAAATAGAATATATTTTTACGTAGAAGGATGAATCCATTGATGTGGATTGGAAAAGAAACAGTTTTGTGTGTTTCTTCAAGAAAGCAAACAAAGAAAGCTTTAAGAATGTTTCGTAAAAAAATTTGAATCTTGAAGTTGAAATGAAATTTTATTTTTATCCAAAAAAAAAAGAATCCACATGAAAGTTCTGACTGCTTCTATTATATTAACAAAAAAATAAAGTGGGACATATGTTGCCATTTTTTTTATCTCTTATAAAAAAGATCATTCTACTTGTTAGCTTCTAAAACTTGTTAGCCATTTAAGATAGCGTTTTGTTTTATTATAAATATTATTTTTAATTCATCCTTTTCTTAGGTTTTTTTTCTTAAATCAATGTTTGCTTTTTCTATTTTTGTATGTTTTTTGGCTAATATTGTCAATGTCATTTTAAGATAACAACTTTACCGATTTGTTGCTGTCGCATTCAATTTTATTAATTTTTTTTCAAACACATATTCACTATAAAGTAACTTGTAACTGCTAAATAAATAAAAGTAGGGCTTATATTGCCATTTTTTTTGTTATCGGTTATAAAGAAGAACACTCTACTTGTTAGCTTCTAAAACAAATTTTCCATTTAAGATAGCGTTTTGTTTTATTATAAAACTAAATTTTAATTCAGCCTTCGCATAAGTTTTTTTCATAAATCCCTGTTTGCTTTTTCTATTTTTGTATGTTTCTTATCGAATACTGTCAATGTCATTTTAAAAAAAGAACATTACCGATTTGTAGTTGTCGTATTCAATTTCATTAATTTTGTTTCATACACGTATTCACCATAAAGTTACCTTCAACTGCTAAATTCAATAACATGTTCTTACATCTAAACTCAAACACTTTAGCTTGTGGACGTAAAGGTCTTTGCGACAAAATTGAAACCGATGCATTGAATTGCTTCGTATTGAAATGCGGAAAACTAAACTTGTTTCTACAAAGTTTAAAGGATTTTGTCATTCTTTTCCATAAGTTTATTTTTTTTCCAATTCTTCGACTTTTAAATTTGACTTTTTTTTTTTTTTTTTTTTATGTCCTTTCTTAGAAAATAGCTATTTGAAACAGCAGTTCATCTCTTTCCGAAATAAAACTGAAGATTTAAGAAAAAAAAAAAAAAAATTCATTTCAATCTAATGTTGGAAAGTAAACAAATAGGAACGTTAAAATTACATCTCATTGACGGAAAAAAATATCGTCGCCTGAAAGCTTTTATAAAATAATGACGATAACTTTTTCTTTTCTTTTCTTTTTTTAAAGAAAAAAACCTTCCTCTTTCTATCGGTAGTTTGAGCAAATCTTTTGAAAGAATAGGGAATCTAATTTGATCTTCACTACATAAAACGCCTCAGCCAGTTTATTTTTAGGATTTGAAAGGGGGAAAAATAAGTGTTTTTGAAAGGATTTCAGACATTCCGCTCTTAAATAATAATTATTTAATTTGTATTTTTAAAGTCTGAGTGCTTCATCAAAAAACTTATTTTCAGAAGAAAAAAAATGTATAATGTGGCATGGAACCACGTCAAATTGTTTCATTTTTAACGATATGGATTAGAAAAAATTTGCATACATCTGATTTTAATATGCATAATAAATTTCCTGTGGGCCATACTATAATTATGGAAATACGAACGTAAATGTACTCTACTATTGAAAAAATTATTGAAATGCTTTTAAGATATTTAAGTTTTATTTATATTAATGGAAAGCAGTAATTTTATTAATATTTATTATATAGCAATATGCAATTGCTGCCATGCGTTTTGTTCTTACATTAAATTCTAAATTTTATGCGTAACCTGTATATTGGTTCAGTCTATTATTTTTATAAGTTATTAAGCTATGATAATAAAAATGATATGTTTTTTTTTTGTTTTTTTTCGAAAATTTCATCAGTGCTTTTGAAAAATTGAGAGAAAAAGTTAATTTTTTTCCATTTTAACCCACAAACCTTTTGAGATGTGAAAAAAACTCTTGTTCATATATACCTCTTTGAGATATTATCAGTTTTATATTGGTATGGATTTCTTTTTAAATTTTACACGATTCGCTAATGTTTCTGAAACTCAACATTCTTTTAAATTCTGATGTGAGATAGTTATCTCATGCTATGCTTATATACATATATATATATGAGATTGTTATCTCATCTTATCTTATATATACATTTTTGACTTAATGACACAACCAGGATAACAAAAAATTGATAAAATAATTTTCTGATATTTATTTTTTCAAACAGAAACTCACCTAATTTCCATTTGAAGATGTAGACAACCTGTGTAAAAAAAATGACTTTTTTTCCTGTAAAATTTAAAAATAATTTTGTTAAAAAAAGTAAGAATTATCTAAATGCAACCATTTTATTTGTTTGTTACGAAGGAACTTTTGTTGTTGTGAAAGGACCTCAATGGAACTCTTTTGAAGACAGTTCTGATCCTAACAAATGATTTAAAACAGTAACTCTAAGAAACTCCAACTGGTTGTTTTTTGCAGCAAAAGAGAGCTTCTGGAGAAGTTTTAATTGAATGCATACCATTCTTTTATATCAATAATCAATGACAATGGCTATGGCACTTGCAGTGATATATCCACAAACTATGCGTTAACTGCTGTCAATGAACTGATTAAAAATTATGTATGATATGTAATGCCCATTACAGTGAACATATTAATGCATACCATTCTTTGCAATGAATGCATACCACTCTTTTATAGCAATGATAATGGCTATGGCAATCAGTGCCAATGGCTATGATTATTTAGCTTGCAAAATAAATTCTTGTATTAAAATTAATATTAAACATGACATCTAAGATAATTACAATAACAAATTATCTAACATTATTACCTTAGTCGTTATATAAATTCTCACTGTATAGATATGTTTTCATCGGTTATCTTAAAATAAACGTGCCCTTATTATATTTTATTAAATATCTAGATAAAAATAAACCTTATACAACTATAATGATATATTATATTTTTATCGAAAAGCCTGGTATGGAGTTAAATTAACAACGAACTTTTGTTTTGAGAGCTTTGAAACTATTCCTCATTCTCAAAACCCTTAAAACCAATTTTCCAAACGATTGAATCAAAAATCGATTTTTTTTTTTTTTTTGCCAGAAATCAGCTTTTGATCCAATTTCAAAGCTCTCAAAACAACAGTTTGTTGTTAATTTAACTCAATACTAGGTTTTTCGTTAAAGTTCTAAGATATCATTACGTTTATATGAAGTTTATTTCCTTCAAATATGTATTTTTATCAATGTATTTAATAAAAGAAACAGCATGGTTATTTTAAGTGAAAAAAAAATATAATATGAGAATGTATATTACTATTAAGATAGCATGTGCCATATTAATATGTTGTTGTTGATTCTTATACCACTTGGTCGACAGCAACATCTAGAACAAATCTATAAACCCCTGTATCCTCATGAAAGGAGGGGGCAGCTTCTGTTGTGATGGAGCCCCACTAGGTAGAAGTCTGATTTGGTTCCGTGCCGCTGAAGAAGGGCAGTACATTCTGGGAGGACTTTTTAGGTGAAACTATCGTATGGGAGAAACCCCGGGAAACTCCCACCAGATAGTCTAACGAACAAGGCAAGATTCTGAACGTCACATACACCACCGAGTCTCTTCTTTTTCTGAAACAGTGTCTATAACAAAGCCTCCAGCGGATTGAACCTCAGCCCTAATGCTCACCAGCGGTGCATGTTGCCATAGAACCACGGGTCGGGCTCCTATTAATATAATTGAAATTATTAGTTTGGCAAGAAAATAATTTCGGTTTTTTCCCTATTTAAGTACATGGTGAAAACTCAACGTATTTTCTTGGCAACCCAATATATTTCAAATGTAATGTTTTATATTTTTGACACTAAAATTTTATTAAAACAATAAACTATTTATACTATTTATAAATAAAGGATATTATAAACACAAAATTATTAGAAGTTTCATAAGGAAAAAAAATAATTTGAAGTAGTAATAATTTTTTTCTTTGTTTACGTTTGACGTTTATTTTGAAAAAATCAATATTTCTAATAACAAGCCCTCATTTAAAGAGAAAAAAAAAAAATTAAAAATATAAATCTTTATAACAAATTAAAGCGTAATTTAAAAAATTATCTGAGAACAAATTACACTATCAACAATCAGATTCTAAAACTTTGGGTATTTTTTAAATATCCGGAACTTTTGAAATCATTATTGAAAATATTATTTTTCTCTTTTTCGTATGGGGAGGGTATGGGTATAACCTTGGGTTTAATGTATCAATTTAATGTGTTATTCTGTCTGCTTTAATAACTTCTATCAAATAATTATCTATATAAGATATATGATGGTACATGTAAACCATCATTCCACATAATATTTTTTTAAAAAAAATCCCGACATTCACATTTTATTTTGCGACCTTTTGCCCAATTTTCAAGCATTCTGTTCCACTGTACGCGTTGATCTAATTCTCTCCTAGAGGATTCTCGTCGGCGCTCTGGCCTTTGGTAACACAGGTGTTAGGTTCAAATCCTGGCGGTGGTATGGATGTTTGTTAGTGGTTCGGAATCCACTTTGAACTGTATGTCCCGGTCTGTTTATTCCTTGTGTGCACAAGATGACCGTAGAGCGACAAACCAAACCTAGAGGATTCTCTAATCTTGAAAATATTATTCTTTTTGGTATGGGGGGGATTACCTTGGGTTTAATGTGCCAATTTAATGTGTTATTCTGTCTTATTTAATTAATTCCATCATATAAAGTCGCTTTTATTTATAATTAAATTCGTGTTATAGTTTTATTTATTTTAAATATTATTTATGTTAGGGCCTGAATGGCGGAGTTGCTGGCGCTCGGTATCACAGGTTTCGGGTTCGAGTCCCGACGGTGCCATGGATGTTTGTAGTGGTTCGGAATCCACTTTAAACCGTAGGTCCCGGTCCTAATAGGATCGTAGAGCATTGCGGGGGCATTGCTACTCCGCGTCCGTGGCTTATCTTCAAGTTACACGCGCCCCCTGGGTAATGCAAAGTGAGTACGTCTGTGCAGCGCTTGTCTTAAGGCATCCAAGACCAAGCTGTCTAAGCATTTGCCTGCTGCATTAGAACAAAAAAAAAAATATTTTTTGTTTTTTTTTTTTTTTTGTTTGTAATTTCAATAAAATATTTATCATCAGATTTAATAAATGATCAGCATTTAACATTTCTTAAAACACGAGGTATTAAGCTCGGTAATCTTGGAAGGCAAAATCATCTACCGACGATGGTCAAGACATTCGGATCGAATTACTAAAAGACAGCCAGCGTCTCATTGCGCGGGCAAGCCTTTGATTCTCCCGGTGTTTCTGCATGGCTCCAAACTGACAGCGAGATCCAGATCGATGGATCGGAACTAAGGCCAGATCAATCATTTCCACTTTCTCGAAAAGAAATCTTTGGAACAGGACGTTTCACCCCACCTCTTAAATGCCGCAATTTATTTTCAATGCAGCAGGACTCTTGTCATTCCAACTCAACAATTCACGATGTTTGGGTCTACAGAAAAAAAAGCTAATAAGGTTACAATAGTAATCTTTGTTTGCTATGATCGATCTAGGTGGATAGGATTATCTTAAGATGCCCAATATTAATAAGTATTGGATATTTTTTTCGGAGGTTTTTGGTACATATTATACCACTTGTATATAAATTTGATTTTATTAAAGGATTGAAATTTATATACTATTATTGTTTTAAAGTATACTTTAAAAGAATAATTTATATACGGTAAAAGAAACTTTACGTTATATGGTAAAAAAAAAACTTAACGTATAAAGTATACTTTATAATTTAAGTATATGGGGCCTGAATGGCCGAGTGGCTAGCGCTCTAGCGCTCGGTACCCCAGGTTTCGGGTTCGAGTCCCGGCGGTGCCATGATTGTTTGTAGTGGTTCGGAATCCACTTTAAAAAGTAGGTCCCGGTCTAATAGGATTGTAGAGCGTTGCGGGGGCATTGTTACTCCGCGTCCGTGGCTTATCTTCAAGTGACACGCGCCCCCTGGGTAATGCAAAGTGAGTACGTCTGTGCAGCACTTGCCTTAAGGCATCCAAGACCAAGCTGTCTGTGTTTGCCAGCTGCATTAGAAAGAGAAAAAAAACGTTAAGTATATTTTTATATACTTTATACATCAAAAGATTATTGATTCAGCAAATTTTGGAAGGCAAGATAAACAAATAATTATTAGAGCGACATTACGATCAAATTAATAGAAGACCTTCAAAAAGTTAATAAGGTTACAATAGTAAACTTTGTTTGGTATGATCGATCTAAGTTGATAGAATACCTTAAAATGCCAATATTAATAAATATTTTACATTTTTTCAGAGGCTATTGGTACATATAATGCTACTCATATATAAATTTTATTTTATTAAATGATTGAATTCTATATACTATCATTCTTTTAACGTATACTTTTATACGGTAAAAGAAACTTTTAACTTATAAAGTATACATTATACGTTACGTATATTTTTATATACTTTATACATCGTTTGCATTATACTTTATACATTCTTCTTAAGAGCTATTGGATAAATTGAGATACAGCAGCTTAAGCGAACATAAATCTCAAATCACCTAATCAAATCAAATCAAATCAAATCAAGTCAAGTCAAGTCAGCAGCGCACTTTTCTACTACAAAATTTGAAATATTCAAAAACTTGCAAACCTTCATAAGTGTTACGAAATAGAATTAATCTAAACACTATTCGAATGGTGGTGAAGGATTATGGGCTTCGGATTAAAATAGTTATTAAAAAGGTACAATACTATTATTAAGGTACAATACTATTATTAAGGTACAATACTATTATTAAGGTACAATACTATTATTAAGGTACAATGCTATTATTAAGGTACAACGCTTTATTAAGGTGCAATGTTTTATTAAGATACACTACTTTATTAAGGTATAACACTATTATTTGCAAATATCAAGCGTTTTGACTTGATATTATTTACCACAATTGTGGCAGATTCAACGTTACCTAGGATACTCAGATGTTATAGATCTCTCGCGAGTTAACTGAGGTAGCACAATGTACTTCAAAACACCTATAAATTTTATTTGGGAGAAAATCGAATCTCATTACTGATATCGTTCGAAATATTAACATATTTTGCACATTGAGTTTAAATGTAATCAGAAGTAAGAATAATTAATCATTTGTAATGAAGAATTGATTATTCCTGGTAGAAGAAGATAAAAAGTGTAAGATTCTCCAATCCAATTACTGGAAAAGTATTAAAAGCGGTTATGGCAGAGAGACAGTTTGATTAGTAAATAGATTTTGGGAAAGAGTGATCGATTAATTGAATGAAAAGAGTGAAAAAATTAAGTCGCCAATAGCATAATTATTCCAGAAGAATTCCAAATGCTCATGAACTACTGGAAATGGAATCTAATCTAATCTAATTACTTCAAACGAATCTTTACAAACGACAACACCTAAGTGTTAAAAACAGAAATGAAATTTGCAGGTAATTGAATAACAATGGGGATAAAGAGATTTATTTAAACTGGAGAATTCAAACAAATTGAAAATTAATAAAAAGGTTCTTCAATTAGATTACTAATCATACAATTAAAGCTAGATAAAAAAAATTTAAAGGGAATTAAAATACGACAGAGTACTTTAAATAAAAAAAAGTGGGAAAAATGGTAGTGAAATATAGGGTTTTTTTTTTTTTTTTTTTATGTTTACAAAAAAAAAAAAAAACTGAAAGAAGATTCATTCCCTCTCCCTTTCTCAGCATTAGAAGGAACAATCTTCACATTTAATGTCTTTCCAATATCCTCCCAGTTTTTAGGTTCCTCTATCACAGGGGTGGCCAACCCAGGGACCACGGGTAGCATGCGGCCCGGCTTGAACATTTTTCCGGCTGCTAAGATTTATCCCACGTTTACAAAATATATTTATTTTATAATGGCCAAAGTAGTGAAAACCAATGTATTAAAAAATGCATTAAGTGTGCATCCATATATTCAAAAATTAACTGTCAAAAGTATGAGAAAAAATTAACTTTGATTTTAAAATAATATTCGTGCGAATATATGACAGATATTGCCTGCTTTATTGATGTGTTTACAGTTATGAATGCGTAGAATAATTAAATTATATTCTGCTAACTCATGAGGCGCGCGTATTTTGGAACATCTAATGCACTATGTTTCACTTTAAGTGACCATCCCTAGATACACGCGGTTGATTGTTGATAGCAGAGCAAGACAGACTCTTAGTTCAAGTTGTTAGCGCTTTTAGTTCAAATTACACCTGCGAATCATTTTTTTCGAAAATGAAATTGACCAAACATGCTTAAACATAACGGACGCTAACTTGCAACAATTACAATGGGCAAATACCCAAGTTGAGATCGATTTGCAAAAGCTAAGTGAAGGAGGGGAGAAACAAATATCGCACTAGTAAAATAAATATTTTTTAATGATTTCATTTTTTTTTATTTCGCTTATATTTATAAGTTTTTTTATATTTCATTTTTAGTGTTATATATTTCTTTACAACATGCGTTTAGTATCATTATTATTATATTATCTATGTATACATGTAAGAATAATAGTGAACATAATAATAATTAACTCATTAGGTTTCAATTTTTCACTCCGAATAAATGTCTATAGTGGGTCTAAATCTAATGTGGGGAGTAATCTAATGTGTAAAGGGATGTATAATTTTATATGCAGCCCGCGGTGTTGTAATGCATTTCCAAAGTGGCCCGCAAGATCATTTGGTTTGACCCCCCCCTGCTCTATCACATTGAAGTTGCTTCCTTTTATCCATATAGGACCTTGTGTGCCACTCTCAGTATACCACGAATTGATACCCTTCTAATGAGTAGAGGCAGGTTATTGCTTTACAGGAAAACTTATAATGATAACTGTTCCAAATATGTTTATGGTATAAGAAAAACAGACAGCCGGCGATCAGACAGCCGGACCATCAATGAGAAATGGACACACACGCTGTAGCAATTGCCAAACAGACCACCAATACATTCGAAGCTTTGACCTTCTGCACGCTACAGTGGATGTGTCCCCATTTATCAAAGAAAAGGACATTCTTTTCTTTGCTGTGGACTCAACCAAGCTTGAGCATTTTCAAGACCAACTAGTTAACACCCACCACGGAAGAGGAATCAATCAAGAAATTGAGAACGAGTCAATTCGGGTATAGTCAGCCCATTTTTTAATGTTAAAGCTTAGCATCGAACTAAAGAGGATTGCTCTCGAACACTAAAATTTTAAAATCCTGAGTAGGAAAGAGGTTCGGATTCCTATTGGCTGGCGTACTACGACGCGAGATTTTAATATCTGTTGGAAACTTCAACATGGGAGAATTCCATACATAAAAATATTTATCTATTGAATTACTAAGTATTACGTTAAAAAACTGTTTTTATTATTTACGTAACGCTCGAAATACGTTGCGTTAGCAAGTACACATTAATACAAAGCAAACTAAATAATATACTGCTAGTAGTACAACGCAAACTAAATAATATACTGCTAGTAGTACAACGCAAACTAGATATGCTACTACTACAAGTACAATGCAATCTAAATAATATACTACTGCAAGTACAATGCAAACTAAATAATATACTACTGCAAGTACTATGCAAACTAAATAATATACTACTGCAAGTACTATGCAAACTAAATAATATACTACTGCAAGTACTATGCAAAATAAATAATATACTACTGCAAGTACTATGCAAACTAAATAATATACTACTACAAGTAAAATGCAAATTAAATAATATACTACTACTACTAGTAGTACACCGCAAACTAGATAATATACTAGTATTAGTAGTACACCGCAAACTAGATAATATACTACTATTAGTAGTACACCGCGAACTAGAAAATATACTAGTACTAGCACAACGCAAACTAAATAATATACTAATACCAGTACAACTCAACGCATGCTGAATTTAATTCAAGTACATTGAATACTATAAATGTGCACATTAGCAAGTAATAATTCAATTTTTTTATATGAAGATTTTAATAATTTCCAATCAACAAATTATTTGTGTGACTATAACCAAGAAATAAAAAATTTTTTTAAACGTCATTTACAAAAAAAGGTTTTATTTTAAAAGTGATTTTGTGCATAAAATAGTAATTTTTTCGCCTTGAAATTATGGATTACAGACACGTGGGCCATAAATGCATAACTTTTTAAATTTCAACTTCGATTTATTTCAATTTCGATTAATTTTTATTAATTACAATTCGAAGAATACTTTCCAATATAATATTCTAATTGTAAAATGATTGAACTTTACAATTTACTCAGAATTTTTTATTAATTATTAACTCGTAAAAAAATCGGGCCCAAAAATAGTGTCAGAGAAAAACAAAATATGCTCATAATGTAAATAAAATCTGACACTTTCATTCACACTGGTCTATATCTGGCAACTAAAGGGCAGTTAACCTTGAAACTAGATAGTTTAAAACTGATTCATTAAATAAAATTAATAGTTTAATCAATGATCAATCAATATCATCAAATAATAATCGAAACATTCTTCTACCCTTAAAATTATAATCTCAAGCATGAGTAAGTAAACTCTGTTTCATCTTGTTTTCATAATTTCTCGAAAAATATCATTTTCAATTTTCATAACTTCTCGAAAAATATCATTTTCAATTATTATTATTTTCATTTTCAATTGTTTTTTTAAAAATATCTAATAGTCATTCCAACAAAAAAAGCATGAATATATTCGTGATATATAAAGACATATATGATGAAGATGTAGTTAGATTGGGTTGTTACTTAGAAATCCAATCGTAATTACAAATAAACCTCAGTATATTAAGTCAGAAGTCCTGTTTATATTAAAAGCAGTAAAAATTAGTAATATCTTTTCATTTCGGTTTTTTTTAGCTGAACTAAACAGAAGGACAATCTAGTGGGATTTTTTGGGGGTTTTTTCCCTAAAATCTTCCCATACGACACGCATTTCAGGGCATTTACTGAAGAAAGTCCTCTAGGAAGACACTAAATCCCCCTCTATCAATCAGCTGAAGGTTTTTGCAACGCTATGTGGAAACTGAGGTCCCTGATGTAGAATTAAAGTTGAATTTCTTCGTTGATTCAGAAGTAAATGATCTTCAATAAACTAATACTAAAATCAGAATAAAATAAGTATATTTTTCATGGAAATTAATTATAGAGCCCAGATTATACTAGCGCATCATAGGAAATGAATAAAAGCACTTATTGAAATCCATTATTTGTTTTAAATCCCTGGTGATTCAAACTAATCCCAACTTCAAATGGATTCCACCAAACTGAATCCCAAAAATGGTCCAGATTAAAAGGAAACCTAAATATAAACAAATAATAATTCTTTATTTTCCATTTTTTTAAGTTGTCGAATGTCATAATTTATTGAAAAATCTAGTTGTCAAATTCGAAAATTCTTGATTAAACCTGCACCTATGTAAATGTTTTCTTTAATTGAAATTAGATACTTGGATAATACAATATTTTCTTACGCATATGAATACTTCCAAGATAATAGATGGATAGACGCATATTGAAATTGTGGATCTTTGGCAATCGAAATTAACTCCCAACTGAGTTCTCCTCCCTAAATTAAAATCCTAGAAATGAGTAAGTCGCTCTTTCTCTCACCCATGACATGGGAAGGTTTGACATCAACCGTGAAATCTTCTCGTCACCCCTAATTTACACACTCTGGGTGTATACTGTCTATAAAGAGGGAGGGGAAGAAAAACAGCCATTGGCTCATACCAAACCAACCATCTTTACCAAGTCACTACATCTGCATATTGATAAAGGAGTTTGTCATTGGCTCTTGCAGGGAGAGTCCGTAACGATGGGATGACATCACAATTTTTTTCGATGTGAGTCATCTAGGATCCTGTTGATTCATTGAGCAAATATATAGCACTTCATTTTAAGTCTTGAGATTGGGGGAAATCTTATCGATTTCTCCTGGAAAACCTCTGCTGTTCCTTCTGGATGGATTGCACGAGAGGTTCAACCTCCCGTACTCGTGATTACAGTTGGGATTTCGGAAGCCATGGCGGGACTTAGTGTGATGGAATACATGAAATAGCCGGATTTAATTTAAGCGGGGAAGGGAAGTTAAATTCAAGGCGAAGGGGAAAAGAAATCAAGGAAATCGTTTTTGTTTTCTTATTTATTCGTCTTTTTATTTATTTATTTATGGGAAACCTTCACCAATACCGACCGTTTATAGGGAAAAAAAGAAATTCAGTGTGGTTCTTGTTTATAATTATAGATCCTCTTTGTTTTTCAATGTTATTTCCCTTATAAAAAGCGCATCTTTAAGGTACTCTTGTACTTCTAATCAAATTTAATGAAATATTTAAATGAAAGCTGGTTTGTCAAGGGAATCGACATAATCTTAGTGGTTTGTGATTCATTTCGAAATCATAATGAGACTGAAAAGAGGGATCTATTTTTAACTAAGTATAAATAAACATATTTTATCCTTCTTTTATGAGCTAATTTTTAATTTCTGTTCCATCAAATTCGATTAATTTTCTCTTAAAAATATCTCAATTTTGTATATTTTATTGAATAAATGTGAATCCCATGAGTTGTCAGTTAATGTTGAATAACTTTAAATCATTATTTTCTAACAAAATTAAATAAAAGGGAGTTCCTAAATTGGTAAGAGTTTAGAAGCCAATGGAACATCACCGCTGAAATCGTTCGAATGTTTTTGAAATATTAACAGATTTTGCACACTGAGTTTAAATATAATCAGAATTACGAACCAAATGAGTTGTTAGTTAGTGTTAAATAAATTTAAATCAACACTTTCTAACAAAATTAAATAAAAAAGTAAATATATAAATTTATAAGAGTTTAGAAATCAGTCAAACATCACCATTGAAATCGTTTGAATATTTCTGAAATATTAACAGATTTTGCAAACTGATTTTAAATGTAATCAGAATTATGAAACAAATGAGTTGTTAGTTAGTGTAACAAAACTGAATAAATGACAGTCCCTTAATTTATTAAGGAGCATTAGGTCATAGCCTAATGAACAAGAGGCACCTAATTATGTAAATCAGCTAAATTTCTCGAAATCGTATTATACACTCTACAAAGATTTTAAGCAAGCCTTTTTAAATATTTGCAAAATATTTTAAGTTGGTTTTATTTAAATTGTTGTTATATTGGTTATTAAGTTGATTTATTTTATTGTTGTTTTATTTAAATGGTTATTTGTTGGTTGTTGGTTTTTTAACTTAAAATATTTTAAATTTTTGCTAAATATCTTAATTGTTTTTAAAGTTAGCATTTCTAAATAAAAAACAGGGAATATATACTAAAAAAGTATGTTTTAATATCAGTTTTAATAACTATTTTTTTAAAAAAACATCAACTAACGTAAAGCTTCAGTGTACTTCGAAAATATCACGCAAGATAACTAACTAGCAAAATTTTACGCTAGATAAAGTAGTTTATGATGAAGCAATTACGTTATTTATTCAAAATATTTGCTCCAAAATTTTCAGCTGGTATCCTCGAAATTTTTCACTTCATATTTTCAAAAGCAGAAAAAGCGAAATGTTTTATTTATGAGAAAGATAAGAAAAGATAATAAAAATGATGGACATACTAAAATGAAATTCTATTGATTTTCTGGAATTCTATGTCCAATCAAGAAAATACTTTCATAATGTTATGTAAGTATTTACAATTAAATGCATTCTCTTACATTTAAATCGAAAGGACTTAATGAAGTATTCTAACGTTTCATGTACACTCTAAGATAATAATAAAAAAACATACCAAGTAAGAGTTATGAGATTGTAACGAAATACAAATGTATAAATTTTGGTGGCCAATGAATTAAAGGCGTGGATCAAATTAGCGTTTAAATGATGTATAAAATAGGAGAAAATTCAATTGTAAGGTACATATTCCATTCGAATTTGATTCCGTCTTCTCACTTTGACTGTACCAATGTCTCATATACAGGGACGCGCATGGCATGAGCATATGTCATCATGTGATACAGTAGATGCAATTTGACTCAGAGTGGTCAAATCGAAGGATCGTCCAATATTTAGGTCATAGCGATGTTGCCATTCGACGATGCTAAATATACCAGAATCAAGAAGACAACTGTCTACTTAGAGAAATGACAGAACGGCAGGACAGAGCGATCGTCACAGAACTTCTCACAGCACCAGATTAGTCATTGCCACTTACTGACGAATAACCGGGATCATTTATAAGCAACCGCAATGATTACGAAAATCATTTAAAAGTGAATTGTAGAACCAGATCTAAACTCAAGACGTCCATTGTACTGATTACCACGCATGTGTGCTTACCGACATACGCATTTGTTGTAGTTCTAGGCATGTCCGAACCGAAATCTTGGCAGCTGGAGCAAAAATATTTTCAGCAAGGAGTACCGCTTCAAACTAAGTCCTGCAACTCTTGATGATCAACGAGAACCTATCTGGAGACTCTAAGGGCAGGACTCGGGTACTCAGGAGCTCTCAGGACAGCTCTAATCTGTCTCAAGTTTTACAACTGGACAACCGGAAGTTATGGTCTGGGATGTTATTTCATTTCAAATCATTTTGGCTTTCATTTGTATAACTTTTACACTACTGCGATATATCAATGATATACTATGTTCTTCATGTTATTTTTTCTTTAACGGTATTCAAGGATTACGTTTAATCAGTATAACACGCAGATGCACACGACAGTCATTGTGCTCGTACTTGTCAAATAGTTACCTGGGGAGATAGATTGCTATATCGTTCCACAATAGAACACGTTTCGCGTCTAATGAGCAGATGCCTCTGAGTCATCTTGGGATACCGCCGATCTAATAATCAATTAGGAGTTTTGGCAAGAAATAACCACGGGGGAATATTTGCCAACTGTACTAATCATTTCCAAGTTGGATAACAGCTTGCATAAAATCCAGATGTGGGTCAAAGCCTAACTTGTAATTTGTATATCCTCAATAAAATATTTATTTCCACAGAAATTCTAATGGTTCTTTTTCTAGCAGTTAATGGTTTCATGTTGAAGTGCTCATAAACTGCATCAACGAAACTGAAAAAAAAAAAAAAAAAAAAAAAAAAAAAAAAAAAAAAAAAAAAATCATAAGGTTGAACAGGCAAAAAAATCATTGGCCGATCAAAAATTTATATAAAATATACCACAACATGGTGTGAAAACATATTGTCCAGGAAATCCGCAAAACCAGGAAGAAATTATTAAGCCAAAGAAAATCAATTATAGCATTCTGAGATTAGCTTTATCAAGGAATACGTAGCCCTCAGGAAATTATAAACCATGATATTTCTGCTCGCTCGAGATGACTGATCCAAGTCAGACACATCTAGTCACATATACAGAGGGTGACTTTTAATTAACCAATAGTTTTCAACTGAAATAATTTCTGACAGTTTCACTAGATGGTGCTACGAATGCGTACAGGGAGGGAGGGCATAAAATGAATTTGTTTCGTATTAGTTCCAAGCCATTTTGAAAATATCTCCCTAAGTGTCAAACTCAAACTAAAATCGTATTTTTATGGTTGAAAATTGGTATTTATGTGATATACTGAGGATAATGTAAGAAATAATGCTGAGACAGTCGTTTTTTCCCCAAAATTCGTAATGTGGGTGAATATTGGTTAATGCAAGATGGTACCCCTTCTCACGGAAGGCGCAGTGTGTTTAACACCATAGGCAGCAATCTAACAATCTAACCATAGGGAGTTTGGAAATCGAGTTACAGCTTATCAATACCCAAACAGTTATCCTGGTTCATTGCATTGGGCGCCTTGTTCACCAGATATGATTCCATGTGATTTCTATCTTTGGGAACATATGAAAGATTTGGTTTTTTCAACAAGATTACAGATCTTATTAGCCTCAAAAGCTCTATTACTGACGCATTTGCAAGCATTACAAAATAAATTATTGAATTTGTAACTGACAACTTTGTGATTAACTTGCACTATTGCATCACCTCTGATTGCAAAACCTCTGATTGACCTCTGATTGCAATGTCTCCCTAAGTGATTTGAAAACCTTATCCATTAAATTACTTTTCCTTATCCATTAAATTACTTTTCCTTATCCGTAAAATAACCTTATCCATTAATATATATATATATATATCATTTAAAAAACATAGAATTAAAAGAAAGTAAAAAATCTATAAGAAAAAACTCGAACGTATAACGTATGAAACCCAAAATCATTTGGTTTTCTTTCTAAATTATTATGTTTTAATAAATTAATATACATATATAATAAAAAAAAATTCACTGTAAATTAACCGGGCAAGTGAATGTTTTTAATTAAAAAGAAGCATTTTTTGCGTTCATTTTTACTTGATAAAAGCCATTGAAATATTGACGTCAGAAATAACACACACAAATATTTAATTTATTTCATTTCGGTAAAATAAAAAGGGTTTATAAATAAAAAGAAATTTGGAATGAAAGAAATATAATACATTATTTGAAATGAACAAAGAAGTTATGAAAAAGGGGACACAATCGCAAAACCTACGATTTTAATTTCACGAGAATTTTTATAACAATTCTTAATCCATTTCACTCAAATTTTTGTCGAATTGTTTATTAAAGAAAAAGCGGAAATATATATATATATATATATATATATATTCGAAAGAGTATAAATACAAATTTTGAATCACAAATGGTATGAGATCATTTTCCATTTGTAATACTTTTACAGACGAATTCTTTAACTAAATAGTTCAGAAAATTGGTCATAAATACCGATTTAAAAAAATATTTAGTTGAAAAATAATTAAGATTTTTTTTTTTTTTCGTGAACAAACCAAAATAAATAAATAAATAAAATAAAAATAATAAATCAAAGAAGAAATATTGATTTTCTATGCGTTGTAGTTTTTAAGTTTTAGAAGACACAAATTTCTCTCATAGACATTTGTAATATTAAAAAAAATCCTACATAAAATATTTTTAATTAAAAAAAATATAAATTTAAAAAATATGCATGAAATTAAAAAAAAAAAAAAAAGATATAAATTTTTTTTTAAAAATATATTAAGAAAATTTTTTATAAATATAATTTTTTTTTTTTAAATATAAAAAAAAAATTTTAAAAACTATGACGCATTTTTTAAAAAAATATAAATAAAAAATATATATGTCTAAAAAAATATTTAAAAAATAATTTTTTTTTAAATTTCTAAAATTATGTTAAAATACTAAAACAATGAAATAAAAAGAAATTAAAATTTTTAACCTTTTCTTTAGCGTGCAAATTTATTCGCACATAAAATAACAAAAGCAAATTTGATTTAATAAATTGTTTCATTTCTTCACTTTTTCAATTTAAACCAGTGATGCAAATTTGTATTGTTTGTTGTTTACAATTTAATGCATGGACAGAAAACGTTTCGGATGAAAACATTAAAAATATGTGATCATTTATACATCATTCCATTCTGACCCATAAGCGATACTATTCCTAAAGATCCCTACCAAAAAACGGGCATAAAAACCAAAATATTCAACCATTTCACAATTATTCCAATTAACACAATAAAAACTTACTCAATAGAGCAGAAGACTCATTTACGAGATTATAGTTTGAAAACAAATCAATTATTGTTAGAGAAATTGAACTTCAACACTATACTTGCTTGACTTTTGCTTCTCCGTAAATTCCCCCGACTAAAAGATTGGGAAGAAAAAATCCCAATTTTAAAAAAATTATTTAATTAAAAAATAATTAAGAATTTTTTTGATATTTGGCTCCCCACCAGACCAAAATAATAATAAAAATAATAATAATAAATAAATATAGTAAAATAAGAAATATTGAACTTCTAAGCGCTGTAGTTTTTAAAGTTTTAGTAAACAAAAACATATTTCTTGCATAGAAATATATAATATTAAGAAACATCACACATAAAATTTTTAATTAGAAAATATAAAAAAATTAGTATATATATATATATTAATTTTTTTATATTTTTTTATAAATTTTTTTTTTATATTTTAAAAATTATATATTTTAAAAAAAATTTATATATATATATATAAAAATATATATATATGTATATATATAAATTTTTTTTAAAATATATAAATTTTTTTTTTAAAAATATATAATTTTTTTTTTTTTAAAAATATATAATTTTTAAAATATAAAAAAATTTTTAAAAATGTAAAAAAAAAATTTAAATATAATTTTTTTTTAATTTCTAAAATTATTTTAAAATACTAAAGCAATGAAAGAAATAGAAACTGAAATTTTTAACCTTTTCTGGCGCGTGCAAATTTATTCGCACATAAACTAATATAATCCATCTAACAAAAACGAAATTTTATTTAATAAATTGTTAAATTTCTTCTTTACTTTTTCAATTTAAAACAACGATCAATTATTTTAACAATGATTTAAATTTGTAGTGTTTATTTTTTACAATCTAATGCATGAAAAGAAAACAAAAGTTTTTAACTAAGTTTAAAGTGGTTGATAGTAACAATAATAAAAGGCATAAAAGTTTTTATTCAATTCCTCTATTAGCTCACACTCTCCCTATATATATCTTGTTCAAATTTTGAATCGTTAATAAAATACTTCTTATTCATCCACTCATGTTCAAATACATTTTTTCTAAACTTGTAGTGAATGACACTTGATGTTAATGCAGTTTTTTCAAAATTTAATTCAGTAATTACATTTAATTAATTAATTTTAGTTTTTTTTAGATTTAAATTGCATATATCTACCAATAGATGGCGCCAGATAAACTTTAAAAAATGAATGAAAATTATTTATAAAGGACTTTCTGCAATGTAGTGAAAAAAAAGAAAGAATTGACTTTAAAAAGTTTGTTTTTATATTACTTGTGTTTTTAATGAACACATTAAAAATATGTGCTCATTTATATATCATTCCTAAAGAACCTAACCAAAAACGGGCATAAAAAGCAAAATATATTCAACCATTCCACAATTATTCCAAACTTAACGCAATAAAAACTTACTCAATGGAGCAGAAGACTCATTTACGAGATTATAGTTTGAAAACAAATCAATTATTGATAGAGAAATTGAACTTCAACACTATAGCTGATTGCTTGACTTTTGCTTCTCCATAAATTCCCCCAACAAAAAGATTAGGAAGAATAAATTCGAAGACATAAGGACTTTTTCCTAATCGAATTGACTGTCGACTCAATGTCTCGTGCTAAGTAATTGTTCCGTTACAAACCCAGAGCTAATCGTAAAGAGTTCTGGAAAATGGCGACTAATGATAGTTTGGGAGGTTATTGGACGTAAAATGAGTCACCACTAGGGTGGCTGGAAATGCTAATGATCGACTCTCATTCAGGCCATTGCAAAAGGAGGGGTATTTCCGTCTGGCTTTCGCAGAAATTTTTAGAAATTTTTATGTGGTATTGATTGGAGGGACTCAGTCCAGACGTCACTCAAAATAGGCCGCTAACAGAGTGTCTTGAATGGCGAATATAGAGAGACAGACGCCGTCAATTTTATGTTGAGAAGTTATTTAAGTGGTTGAGGGTAACAATAATAAAAGGCATGCAATACTATTAGAAAGGTTATGTTGCTATAGAAACGATATCTAATTTTATTTCTGTTTATTTAGATACATAATAAAAGATTTAAATTATTGGGTTGGCAAAAAAAGTATTTAAGGTTTTTACTACGTACTTAAATGGTGAAAAACGAAATTATTTTCTTGGAAATATAATATATTACAAAATATTTGCTGTAAAAACGATTTAATAATATTTATATTTTAATATATATATTTTAAATCTGACAATACACCAGTCCTTCGCAATTGTAGTGGCAATGGACATACCAGTTAAGGAGTAAAAGTTAATTACAAAAAACTCCTCATTAAGTATTAATGTGACTGCCCAATTTAAATTTTTTTTTACCATGTACTTAAGTGGCGAAAGTCAAAATTACTTTTTTGCCAATCTAATATATTAAAAAATATGTACTGTAAAAAGAATTTTAACAATATTCAATATTCACTCAAAATAAGCTTCTAACAGAGTGTCTTGAATGGCGAATATAGGGAGACAGACGCCGTCAATTTTATGTTGAGAAGTTATTTAAGTGGTTGATAGTAACAATAATAAATGGCATGCTATTAGAAAGGTTATGTTGCTATAGAAAATATTTCTGTTTATTTAGATACATAATAAAAGATTTAAATTATTGGGTTGGCAAAAAAGTACGTTAGGTTTTTACCATGTACTTGAATGATGAAAAACGAAATTACTTTCTTGTTAACCTAATATATTAAAAATATTTTCTGTAAGAATATATATATGTATATATTTTAAATATATATATGTATATATATGTATATGTATATATATATTAATATTGACAATATAAAAAAGGGGAGTGGAAATGGACTTACCTGTTACTGACTACTTATGTAAAGTTAATTACGAAAAACTCCCATCTGAGAAAATGCAGGAATAAATATTAATGTGGCTGCTAAACTTGTTTTTTATCTTATTCTTTAACGGTGATAGCCGAAATTACTTTCTTAGTACACAATTATTATATTTGCTGTAAGAAGTTTACTGTAAAGGGATTTTAATAATATTCACATTTTAATATATATTTTTTAAAACTGACGATATACCAGTTATTCGCAATGGTAGTAGCAATGGACTTACCAGTTACGGAGTGCTTATGTAAAGTTAATTGCAAAAAAACTCCTTATCTAAGAAAATGCAAGAATAAGTATTAATGTTGCTAACGAATTACTTTCTTGCAACCTAATACATTAACAAATATTTGCTAACATTAACAATATCCATATTTTTTTTTCGTTGCAATAATAATTTCTAATGCAGCTGGCAACCACTTAGACAATTGTCTTTGATGCCGTAAGGCAAGTGCTGCACATACGTTACTCACTTTGCATTACCCAGGGGACGCGTGTAACTTGAAGATAAGCTACGGACGCGGAGTAATAATGCTCCCGCAACGCTCTACGATCCTATTAGGACCGGGACCTACGGTTTAAAGTGGATTCCGAACCACTATAAACATCCATGGGCAAGCATATTTTAACATATATTTTTTAAAGCTGTCAGTATACCAGTTCTTTGCAATGGCAATGACAATGACAAGGGCAATAGACGTGCCAGTTATGAAACATTCCTCATCTGAGAAAATGCAAATATTAATGTGGCTGCTGAATTTCAAATTTTTTTACTATGTCCTTAAATGGTGAAAGCCAATATTTCTTTCTTGCCAACCGAATATGTTAAAAAATATTTGCTGTAAGAAGTTTACTGTAAAAGACATTTTCAAAATATTCTTATTTTAATATATATTTTTAAAAGCTGCAATATATCAGTTCTTAGTGGCAATGGACGTGCCACTTACGGAGTGCTTATGTTAAATTAATTACGAAATGCTCCTCATTTGAGAAAATACAAGAATAAAGTTAGTATAAATCGAATTAATTTAAATTTAACTTTAAATGAGGATTGCGTTAACTTTGGAAGGAATAAAAAAGAATGAGCGACATCGTTCTTAAAAAGAGAGGGTGAGAGAATAATATTCAAATGAAAATTAATTTTTAATTGCATTTTACTCCTTTATTTCCTACTATTGTCCTACTTAATAGAAATTAAATAAATCAGTCTTGTGAAAGGGGGAAATAGGGTTAATTGCAATGGGCCCAAGTTATGTAAAAATTATTTATTAAATTTTAAGTTGCAATGGACGAACATCAAAAGTTAATAACGAAAGTAAAAAGTAAGGTGTGACATTCAATCTCAGAAGATAGTTCTTACCACTAGTGAGGAAATTCAGACAGTATCAAGAAGGTGCTATTGATATCCCACAATAGGTGTTGTAACATTAATAATTCCGTTTTAATTCGTGGTTTTATTTTAATATAAAGAATCAATTAAAAGCAAGAAGATTTCAGAATAAAAGTTTTGAGAAAGTTAATCATCTTATCAATCAGTTATATTGCTGCTTTATTAACATCACTTTCATTCAAACTTTGTTTGTTTTTCCATTAAAGATATTAAATTCAAGTAGCGTAACCTTTTACTCGATTTATAAACTTTGAAAAGAATTACTAATGTTTCCATTCAAAGAATTACTAATGCATTTGTTTAACTAATTTCCCAAACCTAATTAATTAATGGGATTAAATGCAAATTCTTGCACAGGAATGGCTAGGTAGGCATTTATTCTATCACTGCAATTATTAAGAAAATAAGAAACTAAATGGCTTTACAGTCTTCATTGATATTGAAAGGAAAACAATATCAAAAGTGACAATTCCATTTTTTAATAGCTGATTACGGGTAGAAAGGAAATAAGATGCCACTTGTGAAAGAAAACTAATTTATTATAATAATAATGGTAACTTAAAATTAGTTCCAAATCTAATTTCGAAAATAGTTAACTAGTTTCGAAATTAGCCCAAATTCAGACACTTATGTTCATATATATTTTATATAGTTCATGTCTGTATTTCTAATTATGTGTCTTTAATGTATATTATAAATGCCTGTAGTTTTAATAAGAGCATAGACATAAATATAATTTAGGATCCAAAATCTTATTTTTTAGGTTTAGATCTACAAATTACTCATTGTATTTTTTTTTTTCCTTTTTTGTGAATTCAAAGGACCATGAAGAGAATCAACGAAAGGAAAACTTCGTAAATTAGGAGCTGGATTTTTTTTGTGCCAAGTTAAATTTAAATACAAATCGAAACTGCGCAGTCAAGCATAGTACCTGTAAGCTAAACCAAGTTTAGTAAGCAGATCTAACGCAGCGCCTTTTTTTCACTAGATGGACTAGGTACTATGCAAAAAAAATTTTAAGTTCCATGCAATCGGTGTTTTTTAAACAATATCTATGCACGAAACCAAATCTTCAAAACAACTTTTCAACCGGAACCAGAATTCAACCAGAAAACTATTTTATTTTTCTTCCTTCAACAACCCTTAGGCTTTTGCATATATAAAAAAAAATTTTATTGCCTTTTCTTTTTCTAAATTCATTTGTCTATTTAGCTTGAAATAATATAAATTTTAGATTAGCTCTTGATATTAAAAGAGTGGAGAAAAAGTATAGTATAAAAAAGAAATTCGTATGTTAGTTTTCAGTAGTTGTAATAATACATTTAGAAATTTACAACATATGGATTTGAAACTAATTTTAAGATACTATAAGTATCAAAATAAATTAGTTTTCTTTTACAACTAGCATCTTATTTTCTTTTTACGCATGACTAATTAAAAAATGGAATTGTCCCTTTTGATATTGTTTCCTTTTACTATTATTGAAGACTGAGGAGGTATCTGCTTTCTTACTTACTTAATAATTGTAGTGGTAGAATCAGTGCAGTAACTGGCCATTCCCGTGCAAGAATTTGTATTAGGCTCGTTAATTAATTAGGTTTGGGAAAATAGTAAAACAAATACATTACAATAGATTAATAGATAGACGTAATCTGCTATTAGAAAATTGAATTGTCACTTTCGATATTGTTTTCCTTTCAGTATTGATGAAGACTAAGGAGGTATATGCATTCTTATTTACCTAATAATTGTAGTGGTAGAATCAGTGCCATAACTAGCCCTTCCTGTGCAAGAATTTGCCTTTAGATCATTAAATTAGGTCTGGGAAAATAGTAAAACAAATTTATTACAATAGATAGATAAATAGACACAACCCACTGTTAGAAAATAGAATTTCCACTTTCGATATAGATTTCTTTCAATATTAATGATGTCGAAGGAGGTATCTGCTTTCTTTTTCTTAATAATTGTAATGGTAGAATCAATACGGTAACTAGCCATTCCTGCGCAAGAAATTGCATTTGTAATTAATTAATTAGATTTAGGAAATTTGTAAAACAAATACATTACAATAGTTTTTTAATAAAATTTATTTAATTCCACTTTTCTGGTTTTCATTTCATCAAACTAATTAATTACATCATCCTAATTAATGTTTTTAACGCTATTGTATTTCATTGCGATAACAGAAAGATTATATAATCGTTCTTGTCCGATAGTTGATCTTAAATATTTTTTTATTAATTTCAACTTGCTAAAACTTCTCTTGCAAGAAGCAATAAAAAAAAGGGAAGAGTTAGAAATATTTGAAGAATAATATTGATACTTGAGTAAGACTCATTTAAACCAAAATAATGAGGATCCATAGACTATTAAGTGGAGATGCAATTTCTATATTTTATGTAAGAGTCGTTACTTTAATTTGCATTTTTATCTGTTTCCACAATCACATACATGCGAAATCACAAGTAACTGACTGCTTTGCTGTATTCATATTGTAACCTAACATAAATTAGCCAAGTTAACATAGGCACGTTGAAATACCAGCGAGTTCATTGGAATGTTGGTGTGCAGAAACATATAGGATCTAAGTAACACAAAATCAAATCGCCAAAACGCGCAGTAGAAAGGTGGAAAAATTTAATATTTAAAAATAGAATTTCTTGTGTTTGGCCCCTTTCAGAATGGGCCCGATGATGGTGCACTTCTTGCATCTACCAAGTTAGGCATTCGGTAGAATTAATAATGCAAAAAAAATTTGAAAATGAAGATCTTTATCAAAACAATGAAAGGCATTTAAAAGATAAATTAACTTATTTTTATGATAAAAATATAGTGAGCTGCTACTTCAGATGAAATTTACAAATTTTTTGGTCTTTTAGAAAATACAACAATATGTCTGGTGTTTGTAGTCCAAAATCATTTTGAACTGCTGCAATTTTATCATAATGCAAATTATTAATGAAAGTCAGTTTCATAGCAACTTTTATGTTAAATGCAAACTGAAATGAAATTCTCAAAATATTGCAGTCAAATAGGCTTAATATTATTATTAGCATTCTTACCTTCTTCCACAAACACATATATGTGAAAACACAAGTATACCCACTACTTTGCTGTATTCATACTGTTAGATTTACTAAGTTGGCTGTATTAATGCTGTAATCACACTGTTATATTCACTAAGTGAGCTGTATTATTGCTGTATTATGCGTTATGTACATTTAAACACAGTACATTAAAACAAGTTAGCATATGCCCGTTGAAATACTAGTGAAAACTGCCATTCATTCGAATGTTTGTGTTGGCGTGCAGAAACTAAGGATAATAACCTAACTATATAGGATCTAAGTACGGCAAAATAAAATTGCCAAAACGTGCAGTAGAAAGGCGGAAAAAATTTAATATTTAAAAATATAATTTCTTGTGTAGGGCCCCTTTCCAAATGGGCCCTATGCTGGTGCACCTCTTGCATCTACCTAGTTAGGCATTGAATAGAATTAATGATGTAAAAATAAAAAGGAAGAACGTTATCAAAACAATGAATCCATTGTTAAAAAATAAATTTATAGATTTTTATTGCAAAAATATAGTGTGTAACTACATTAGATGAAATTTAATTTTAAAATTTTTGATTTTTTAGAAAATACAACAAGTCTGTTGTCTGTAGTCTAAAATCATTTTGAACAACTGCAATCTTATACATAATGCAAATTATTTATGAAAACAAGTTTCTTAGCAACTTTTAAGTTAAATGCAAAACGTTATGAAACTTTAAAGAATACAAATATTCACTTTCATATCAAAAATGCATAACACGTTAAGAATTGAATTTAAAAATAGATGGTCTGGAACAGAGACCCTTTGTAGCTCTTTGTTTCTTTTGGTAAGAATTTAATTAGCATTTGAAAGGGCCTGAATTTAATACCGAATGGGAAAACATAATGTCTGCTCCGCGTAAAATATTTCAAAGCAACTTAATAGTTTACTAAAAATATTCAAGCGTTAGGAAAGTATATCTGAAGAAGTTTATAACTTTTCTAGGAAAATTGCTTGGTATGCTGTAATGAAAGTGGAATTATTTATTGACTGCCAATGTTTTCTTAGTATCTTACAAGCTGTTTAATTTGTTTTCTATGAAATCTAATCTTTCATTAATAAATTTTATTAAAAAATATATTTTGTTAAATTGATTAATAATGATTGGTGAAACTTGCATTCACTTTGTATATATTTAAAAGTAAGAAGGAAGGAAGTTTGCATTAAATAATTATATCTTTTTAATTTCTATAGGTAATATATGCATCCAGTAGACATACGGCCTTGGCCCACCAATGAAGAAGAAGGTAGGTAATAATATTTTCTCTAATATAATATTTTTGGCTACCTTTTCTAAAATAAATTTTGTTGGTAAACTAGAAAAATTAAATTGCATAAAAATACATTTAAAATTTTAGGGTTTAACATTTTAAAACATTTAAACACTTTAAAAATTTTTTTATCTGTGTGGCTTATCAACTTTCTTATTTGCTCTTAAAATTTTACTATCTTTAAAAAGTTTGAATGTGTATTTTTTATTCATTTGGTCAAATAACGTTTATGTTTTATCGTTAATAAAAAATTCCTAATAATACACAAGTTTTTTAGTGTTTCTATGAATTTCGGAAACGTTTAAAATATTTATGTATTAAGTAAAATATAAAAATGGCGTTTATCACTAATTTTAACTAACACATGCTGTAACGTATAAAAAGCTTAAATTGAAATTATATTTTCTTATGTATATATATATATATATATATATATATACATATATATATATATAATTATATATAAATGTAATGTAAAAATTTATAAAGTAAAAATATGTCCCAAAGTTTGTGTGCGTGTACCTATGCACAGACTCAATGACTCAATTTATATCCAAATTTCACCAAAATTGGCAGGTATTCTTCAAATACAAAACTTAGATAAACTGAGAAAGAATTTTGAAATTGAATCAATATTCGTTAAGAAATTACCCAATTAGTTTCTACGTCAATTTGGTGACTTTTCGTGGTTTGTGAATTTTACATGATTAAGTAGACTGCATTTCAGAGATAAACTAACGTGAAATAAATAAATAAAACATACTAACCTCCGAGTGCAACCACTTAAAATTATGTTAAATGCATTAGTAAAAATTTGCATTTCATTTTACCAATGAAAATGTTCCGGTTTTAATCCTAGGCTCCTTTACTCCTGAAGAAGTGACCAGTGTTGCAATCTGAATTACATCGCCAATTAATTTAGGTTATTGTAGTTCAATTCAAGGAATTTTCAACTGAAGGTGTGAACTTTGAAAGCCATAAGAATAAGTTTGGGAGAGGGAGAAAAATAGGGATTATTCGTTCAGGGTATAGAACGTATTTTTGTTCATTGAATTTCACACTGGTTTTTATTGTTAAATTTGCAATGCCGCTTAAGAAAAGAAAACTATTTAATCAGACTAAAATCTGTAGGTTTCGATATAGATCACTGAGATTTGATGAAAAAAAAAACATTATTTTTGTTTTCAGAATTTATTTAGCATTATTCGCTAATTAATCTGACATTTGTTATGAAATTACGCTCTAAGAATATGTTATAATTAGTAATTTAAGTGATTAGCAATACAAATAGTAGATTGTTTTCTAACAATTCCGTAAGAATTAAACAACCTTGTTTAATTTGCATTAAACGACAATGGTTAATAATCATCTTGACAAACTTTTAATAATATAATTTGAAATATTATATGATTTATATTTAATTTTATATTATTTATATTTTAATATTATTTAATGTTTCTGAGAAGAAGCTGAAGCATTTTTTACTGAATCAAATATTTTAATAGTTTCAATTATAAATATTTTAAATTTTTTTTCTGCATTTAAAAATATATTTGTGAGAAATGGTTCCATGATTTTCATTTTACTTGCAAAAGGGGTCTAGAGACAAAAAAATGGTAAAAACTTTAACTAATCCTTAGACCCCCTTAAACTATTAAAAAATGATTTTAATTCATAATTTTAAACATATCACAAAACAAGAGAAGCAAAGAATTAAAACTTTTATTCTTTTTTTTTATTTTTTAACTAAACAACTTTAACTTAACTAACTATCTTTATTTTATTTTTTTTTAAAAAAAAACATTGAACTTCTAATGAGTTTTTTAAAAGTGTCGTTTAGCGATCAAAGATCTCATGTATTGGAGAAAAAGTTATTGTATCATATTAGAGTTTTTTGTGGATAAAAGTTTCGTTTGAGGGCCTGGTAGATGGTTTACTTTCAACAAGCGGACAATTCTCCTTTTTCTTTGGAATTGAAGCTCTTCTGTAGATTACGCATCCGAAAATCCTGCTGTTGAATAAAACATGACTCTTTCTTTAATCTTATGGTTTTTCAGCAGTGGAAGACTTTCCGGTGCGCTGGAATTTAATACCTGAATTTATTTCTTCTGTCACTGTAGCATATTGCTTACATGTAATACTTTATACTTATACATTGGTACTTAAAGCAAGTAAGAAAATTTCTTTCGTGTTTTCCTTCTTAAGGAAAGCAACATTTATTACTCACTCGTAATTTTTTTAAAACTATTTCTTAAAATTGCATAAAATCCAAAGATAGTAAGTCCATTTAATTAGTAGTTTTGTTAATTTTTTTTTCATGTCCAATTTATGTGTTGTAGCATATTGCTTTAGTGATGTATGTGTATAAAGTATTCCATGAAGTATAAAATTAAATTATAAAAATACAAATATTAAAGTACAGAAATTAAAGTATAAAAATAATTAAAGTATTTTTTAAGATTTAATTAATTTAATTTTCAGATTGACTTCCATTTAAAAAAAAATATTTATTAGAATTGTATTTCTTAGATAAAAATATATTAATAACAAATGTGTGTTTATATTTATAAACTAGTTTTCTATTTAATTCACTAGCTTTTTTTATGCATAATATTTATTTTTTCTTCTTTGAAAAAGTAGCTACGAATCAGTTTTGTACATAAAGGAAATTGTTTTTAAACAGATCATTAAATGTCATTTTAAATTTATATATGTCATTTTAAATTTAATATATTATTAAATTTAAACTGACATTTTGTAATAATATTTGTGTTTTTAAATTATCCGAAGCATCTAGTTAAAATATAACTTAAACAAAATAACTGAGTAATTATTAAATAATTTTATGGGTAAGCTGTACATTGGCTTATCCGATTACATTTTTTTCATCTTTTAAAAAAGTATTCATTCTCTGTTATTAATTTTTAACTCGTAATAAATTTGTTATTCTGTTTAATTTAAACATAAATCTAATTTTACGTTACGTTGTTTTCTCGAAAAATATTTTTTTATATTTTAAATAATTTTATTTTTAAATAAGTTCTATAAATAACTAAGCTCCTAAATTTCACTTATCTCTTAACATTTTAAACTTACTTCTCTTAGAAACAAGTATTTAAACAGTAGTCTTACGAAAAAATCGCATTTATAAAGGTAATTAATTTAATTTTGTAAAATAAACGGAATATGACTTAATTAGAAATCGTTAATCGTCAGACAACTGTAAAAATTTCGTAATTGAATTATGAGAATGTAATTTCTCTACCTTGTAAAATGCAAAAACATTTTTAATTAATATATTTAGTGTTCTAATTAGACCATTTACTTATTCAATAATTAAAATTAATTACTTGTTTCCTAATTAAATATATATTTCAAACAGAATTCGTACAAGCTATAAACTGAATAATTTTTCTAGAATTTTCAGGCAATGAATCTCGATTTGTATGTGAATCCTATTTCATTTTTAATGTAATTTAAGCATATATTTTTTTAAATCATCAGAAAAGTTTTGTAAAATGATATAAGTAATCGTACAATGATAACTTTCCATAAATAAATTATTCAAATTTATGCTCGTAATTTTATAAACGTTTCCCAGTCAAAAAAAGGAATTTAAATTCAGAACTATTATGTATCCGCTGCATAAATAAATAAAACTTTTTTCATTCATTCAGAAAAAGGATATAAATTGTTTCCAAGAGAAATTAAATTCGACTGGATCTTTCTTTTTTGCATAAACTAAAGCACAGAAGTGTATAGAAATGTTTTTTTAGTAGTAAAATAAATTTTAAAACTTATCTCAAGTTTTAACTTAAATCTTTTTATCTTAGCATTCAAAAGAGGGGTGATAAAGAGTAAAAAAATAAATAAATAAATAAAAATAAAAACAATCTTTTTTTTATTAACACATTATGAACCCACTTTGTTTAGGCAGGCCACTTTGTCCTTTCAACAATCGGCTTTTCGACCATTAATAAGATTCTAAAAAATCCAGAAGAATTAACACCTTAATCAACACATTAACTCAATTCATTAACACCTTAATCAACACAATCCGTTCTTTATTTTTTATCTATTCCAAGCAAATATTCTGCCTGAAAATTTGGAAATTTTCACTGAAATCTATAATTTTTTTAAAAATATCTTTCACATATTTTTTGTATACATAATACTTATTTAAATTTCTTTCACTAGCTAATAATTATATAATTAAATAATTAAATGATGTAAAATTGTTGCAAAAGATTGTCTGAACTGAATAATTTTTCTAGAATTTTCGAGCAATGAATCTCTATTTGTATGTGAATCCTGTTTCATTTTTAATGCAATTTATATATTTTTTAAAAGTCATCTTCAGAAAATTTTCGTAAATAAGTATAAATAATCGTACAATGATAACTTTCCAACAACGAATTATTCAAAATTATGCTCGTAATCTCATAAACGCTTTCGAGTCAAAAAAAGGAATTTACATTCAGAACTATTATGTATCCATTGCATAAATAAATAAAACTTTTTTCATTCATTCAGAAAAAGGATATAAATTGTTTCCAAGAGAAATGAAATTCGACTGGATCTTTCTTTTTTTTTTTTTAGCATAAATTAAAGCACAGAAGTGTACAGAAATGTTTTTTTTAGCAAGTAAAAGAAATTTTAAAACCTATCTCAAGTTTTAACTTAAATCTTTCCATCTTAGCATTCAAGAGAGGGTGATAAGAGACAAGAAATAAAAATAAATGAATAAAATAAATACAAAATAAAAATCAAAGCAACCTTTTTTTTTATTAACGCATTATAAACCCACTCGGTTTAAGGCAGGCTACTTTGTCCTTCCGACAATCGGCTTTTTGACCATTATTAAGATCCTAAAAAATCCAGAAGAATACATTAACACCTTAATCAACACAATCCGTTCTTTATTTTTTATCCATTCCAAGCAAATATTCTGCCTCCAAAAAATTTCCCTTCATTATCATTTGTGTGTATGGTTCTCCTACACTTTTCTCTTTTTCACTTCTATTGTTATATCAGTGTCTTAAGTTACTAGGAATTTTTTTTAATGCAAATAATCGTAAGTCCTCCCCCTTCTTTTTTTTATTAATCTCCCCCCCTCCCGCATATCAGCTACCCCCCTCTCGTCTAGAAAAGTAAGAGCCTTATATGCAAATGAAATCGGATGAGGAAAAAAAAAAATCCCTGTTTTTTTTTTTTTTTCCCTCTTTCGATGATTTAATTACTTCCCTGGTTGAAAGATTCTGGAGCTAAATTCTTTTGTCCGTAGTAGGGATTAATTGAAATTGTCGCCACGGAGTTTGGATAATTTCGAATTTTACTTTCTCACCCCTCTAGCTTTTTCCCAACATCTTTTCGATCGCTGTAAATAAGATTTGCGAAGTTGATCAAGTATCTTTCGATTAAGATACTTCGCAGGGTGGCAAGAAGTGCATTTAATCATAGGGCGGAGTTTTTCTTTCGCTTGAAAAAAAAGTCATTTAAATTTCAGACATTTTCTATTCCTTAACCATTCTTTTCCAAGATCACCCTTAAAGAAAGAATCAACTCGAAATCGATTTAAAACCATATTGCTTCGTCATTGCATAAAATGAAAATACTGGGGAAATAAACTCCATTTGCCTGGTTTAAAGGATAAGCATTGTTTTCATTTTGAATAGGATCACCTCTTAACTAGCAAAGACGGGCGAAACTCTATAGCTTTTATTAATAGGGTAGTAATAGCATAGTCATATTAAATAAATAAGAAAGAAATGATAAAATGTGGCAGAAAATATTCTTCTCTATAAAAAATGCTAACATTGCCCCTTTTTATCTATTTAAATTCACATGTTAGTATAAATTAATTCCAGGTATTTGGTTTAGGGCAAAGGGTTTCTCTTTCACTTTATATGTTTTTCTAAAGATATATTTTCTGTTTTTTTATATTTATAATATATTAGACATTTAAATATCAGGCTAGAATATTTTCTATTCCTTAACCATTCTTTTCCAAGATCACCCTTAAAGAAAGAATTAACTCGAAATCGATTTAAAACCATATTGCTTCATCATTGTATGAAATGAAAATACTGGGGATGTTATAATGAATGAACTCCAGGTGCCTGGTTTAATGGATAAGCATTGTTTTCATTTCTATAGCTTTTATTAAAATACGATAGAATTTATAAGTTTGTCTTAAAGATAAATTTTCTTGCATTTCTTTTATTTTACTCATTTTTAAAAACTACTCATTTATTTAGCCATAATATAGGATAGTACAAGTAATAACATAGTAATATAAAATGTGGCTGAATATATTCTTCCTGTAACAGTGTCACTTTTTATCTATTTAAATTCACAGGCAGGTGTTATAATGAATGAACTCCAGGTGCCTGGTTTAAGAGATAAGCATTGTTTTCATTTTGAATAGGATCACATCTTAACTAACAAAGATGGGCGAAATACTATAGCTTTTATTAAACTACGATCGAATTTTTATGTTTGTCTAAAGATATATTTTATTGTATTCCTTTTATTTTAGCCTGTTTTAAAACTACTTATTCATTTAGCTAGAATAATAGGATAGTAATAGAATAGTCCTATAAAATAAATAAGAAAGAAATGTTAAAATGTGGCTGAAAATATTTGTAAAAAATGCTAACATGGTCACTTTTTATCTATTTAGATACACATGCGGGTGTTATAATGAATGAACTCTATGTACGTTTAAAGGATAAGCATTATTGTCATTTTGAATAGGATCTCTATCTTAACTAATAAAGATGGGCGAAAGTTATAGGTTTTATTAAAATACGATCGCATTTTTATGTTTGTCTAAAGATATATTTTGTATTTATTTTATTTTAGCAAATTTTAAATACTGCTCATTCATTTAACTAGAATAATAGTAATAGCAATAACATAGTCATATAAAGAAAGGTTATAAGACAAAAAAGATTATAAGATAAAGACCATGTTATTTTTATGCTTCCCATTTTTTTATAGAGTATAATATGACAATCATAATCTTTAAGGAAATGCTGTTGAAAATTTATTAGTTCTATTGGAGATAATCAATGAAATCTGTATTTGTAAAAAGGAACTTAAAATTACATTTACTATAACTCTACTATATAATCCATTTAAAACCTGCATTTTGAAAGTTAAGAGTTATTTTTTGTAATTTCATTTAAGTTTCAATTTGAAAAATGATTAAAATAATCTAATTATTCTAATCTAATGTCTACAATGTAATCTAATTAGTTTTAATTTCATAAAGTTTTTAAATTCTTTTTAATTATAAAAACCGTTATTATTCTAAATTTGTTTTATAGTGTCTAGACTAAGACAATATAGCTTTCAAAATCTGAGCTAATATTAGATATTTTCTTTCGAAGTTATTGAGAAGAACTTTGCAAATATTTGATTTATTCTAACTCAAAAAGCAACAATGATGTAAATCTCAATCGTATCCTAAGAGTTTATATATGTAAAAAAATACTGAAATATATATGAGAAATTTTTGATATCCTAGGGGAAGCATATAAAAAGGGTGTCAGTCTTCAGCTTTATTATATTATTATTGTACCCAGCAGATTTCTTCAATACTTCTCATAGTACATGTTGAATAGATTTTGATTATATAGGAGCCAGATTTATCAGACTGTCTGGAGATTATGACATAAGTATAAAATTTGTAAAAATATAAGAATTTTTTTTTATTATTATTAGATTAAAGTCTATTCAAATTTTATCAATTGTAAAAGATTTAGCCTGAAAAATGTCTACATTCTTTGACAAATATTGATGATGTTTCTGCCAGATGTATCAATCCTCACATCTTTCCTGTTAACAATAAGCCAACGTATTTATGAATGGAAAGTGTGGTGGATTTGAAATTAGTTTATGATGTTTGGCTTTCTTTTCTTTCGTTACGAAATAGTTATAAAATTGTTATTAATTGAATTTGAAGTAGCACGTTATTTCATTATTTTCATAAAAACTTTATTCTAAGAAGTTTTTATTCGTTAACAGTTTTAATGACTTAAGTTAATGAATGTCTTAAATTTTTTAATGAATCGATTTTAAAAACATGTGAATAGCTACCAAAAAATGTTCACACATAAAATGTGAAAAAAAAAAAATGAAACTTTTTTTTAAATTTGTTGAGATTCAGAAGCTATATATTGTTCAAAATGAGGAGTTATTGTGTGAATTCTATCCATATTAATCCATATAAAATTTGGTTTATTTTTATTTAATGTTCACAATTCAATGCATTCTCAATTTGAAAAGTTAAAATAATAAGTGATTCGCTTAAATAATTAAAAAAATCTATAAATTCAGAAATATTAATTTTCAGTTTTATGAGATGGTTTAATTTTCTCTACATTACACTCAAATTAAAATATTCCCCACATTAATGATTACATTTCCCCAAATAAGTTATAGAGCTTTCTTTTTTAATTGCAAAACAATAAACAATTAATTTGAAGTCTAATACTTGTCTTTAATACTTGAAGTTAAATTGTCTTTAATACTTATCTTTAATAAATATTCAATATATAATTAATTCAATTTATTCTCAATATGAGAAATTAAAATAATCAGTGATTCGCTTAAATAATTTAAAAAATCTATAAATGCAGAAATATTAATTTTCAGTTTTAAGATTCAGGTTTAATTTTCCCTACATTACACTCGAATTAAAATTTCCCAAATTAATGATTGTAAGTTGTAGAGCTTAGTGTTTTATTTTTAAAACAGTAAATTGTCTTGAGTACTTGAAGTCTAATACTTGTCTTTAACCTATTCTATAAATAGTTAATTCAATATATTATTAATTTGAGAAATTAAAATAACCAGTGATTCGCTTAAATAATTTAAAAAATCTATAAATGCAGAAATATTAATTTTCAGTTTCATGAGATAGTTTAATTTTCCCTGTATCACACTCAAATTAAAATTTTCTCAAAATTAATAGTTGTAAGTTATAGAACTTATTGTTTTAAAAATAAATTCTTTAAAAATAAATAAGTCTTTAATACTAGAAGTCTAATACTTGTCTTTAATATTAGAAGTCTAATGTCTAATACTTGTCTTTAATACTTGAAGTTAAATTGTCTTTAACAGTCATATTATTAAGGTTTTATTATTTAACAATAATATGAATGTATTTTAAACCAAACTGATATAAAGCACGAAAACAGAGCTTAAAGTAAAGAGACTAAATTTGTGCTAGTTTTAAACATTTCTTTAGACTAAGGATGTACAGACTGCAACCTGCTAATGCTTTTCTTGGGACCCACCTCTCATATTTTTTTTTCTTCAAAAAATATGTCTAATAGAGAATTTTTTCAGATTTAAATGAAAATTTTAAATATGCAATATTATCTTTCTGTGATTAGTAAATAAACAGTTAAATTTATTTATTTAATATTTTCTGATTCATTACAACCTAAAAGATAAATAATTGTTCTAGATATACACTATCCTGGATGCATGGTCCCTAGCAACGTTATTTATTTGTTTACTTATATTCCTAACAGCGTTATTTATTATTTATTAATGTATTTAACAATGTTATTTTTTATTTATTTATTTCGCTCGCTAAAAAAACTAATTTAACTATCCGGACCACAATCATTGGCGAATGCTTGTTTGATGAATTCATTACATATTTTATGAGATTGTCAAAATACATTTCATTTTAAAATTGCTGTCAACAAAGTAAATGTATTTTTTCAAACTATTCATTAAAATATGTAATTCTTTGTGGATCAACATATACTTAGTAAAAGCATTTTTAGACATGAATAATAAAAGTCTATCAACAGAATCCATCTGACTAATCACTTATGTGCTTGGTTATTACAAAAACCGAACCAAATTCTGAAACACTAATTAAATCAATGCTACAATGTCACGCAACAAATTCCTTTTTTATATTAGTTTGCATATGTATAAATATATACATATACAGTAGAACCTCTGTCAGTCGAACTTCAAGGGAGACGCCAAATAATTCGAGTTATAGAGTTTTCGACTTAAGTGGATTCTGTAAGGAAATATTCGACTTGTAGAGGTTTAGATTCTTTCTAACTTATTTTGAGTTAGAGAGGTAAAATAAATAGATATTCAAGTTACAGAGGTAATAAACATGTTTATTTGTTAGAGTTCAAGTGAAATCAATAGCAATAATAAGAATTATAATAAGAATATTTCATAGAACTGGTTATTCTGTTTACTGTATACTCATACATTGTTTTCTAAGAAACAATGACGTTCATTGTCGGTAAATCCTTAAAGTCGGTAACTTATTTTTCTTCGAGCTATAAGAGGTAATTAATTTCAAATAATCGAGTTGCAAAGGTTGTAAAATCAAACATTGTTAATATTCGAGATACAGAGGTCAATTTTTTTTTTCGAGTTACGGAGGGAAAATATATACCAAAATGGTTTGTGGGGATTGACTAATTATTTCGACATATGGAGGGTTGAAATTTCGAGTAATGGAGGTTTTGGGGCTGGAAGGGAAGGGAACAAAACTTTTTTTCGAGTTTTGGAGGTTTTCGATTTATCGAGGCTAGACTTAAAGAGGTTCTACTGTATATTTCAATGACACAATAATATGAAAGGCAATTGGTATGATCTTTCTTTGGTATGACCCGTGGACGTAAGTCTGGGAATCCCACCTTTAGACCCTAAAATTTCTTGTTAAAATATTTTGCGTTATGAAATGTTGTGATTTCAATGCTGAAGATTTTTTATCGTGTGATAAAGCCGTTCAAAAAGCAAATTAAACAGCAGCCATGTGAAATAAAAAACAAGATTAAAATGTTAATTACTCTTTTGAAAAGTTGTCAATCAATGCAACAATGTCACGCATCAAACTGTTATTTATATTAGTTTACACACACACACACACACACACACACACACACATACATATATATATATATATATATTGCAATGACATAATAATATGAAAGACAATTGTCATTTTCTTTGGTATGACCAGCGGCCTACACAAGTCTGGGAATTCCACCTTTAGACCCTAAATTTCTAGTTAAAATACTTCGTATTATGAAATGTTGTGTTTTCAATGCTTGTCTTTTCTTGTGTGATAACGTCATTCAAAAAGCAAGTTAAATAGCAAGTTAGCCATGTGAAATAAAAAAACAAGATTAAAATGTTAATTACACTTTTAGACAGTTGTATATTTTTACTGCTTCGATGAATGTTTTTGTTTTTTATTGACGTTGTCCTTGGGTAAAATTTTCTAAATCCTGCTTGGCTAAATGACTATTCTAAAATGCCTCTGTCCGTGAAAGTTGAATTCTTTTGTGAATATTTTTTTTTATTATTTATTTTTTTTAGTTGTGCTTTTTAGATGTATTCAGTTCCTTTGAAAGGAGATTGGTTTATTTTAAATTCTTCGCCATTTGTCATCAACAGTTTTTCATCGTTAAATGTCCATTAATAATGTTTTTTTTTCAGTTTTTAAAGTTATACGAATACTAAAATTAAAGATCTATTGGTCGGAAATATTTATTAAGAAGAGAAAACATTGTAAATTACCCAATATATATCGATTGAAATGAAACGATTGAAACTTTTGGGAGTCATCAATGGGGTGGATGGATTTAAAAAAAAAAATTCCACAGCATGACGTATTATTGGAAAATTATCTCTAGCTTGTTAGAAATATTTGATTTTAGTAATAGTAAACAAATAATATATCGATACTCTCAAATTTATGCATAGTATATATGTTGAAGGGGTCTGATGGCCGAGTGACTAGAGTTCGGTGCTACAGGCATCGGGTCCCGGCGGTGCCATGGTTGTGTATAGTGGTTTGGTTGTTTGTAGTGGTAATCCACTTTAAACTGTAGGTCCCGGTTTAATATGACTACGGTTAGAAATTTTGGAGATCATCAATGGGGTGAATGGAATATTTAAAAAAAATTCCTGTTGAGTGTAGGGCTGATAACCTTATCACGTAAAAAGAGCAAAATTCCTGTCTCGAACTTTACCAGTAGGCAGACGAATTTGGTCCACCATGTGGCTGTCACGTCAATGAAAAAGAAGAAGAATATAGGTTGAGGACAAAATAGGAGGTTATAATGTTTTTTGAATTAAAATTATGAATTTCATTCTTTTCATGATAATTTAAATTTATGTTTATCAAAAAGTTATTTCATATTATTTTTAGGTAACCCTTTTACTTACTTAACTTTACTAAATTTATCGTTATCGTTTATATTTAAATTTATCCCTTCTACCTTGAGGATCATGCCCTACAATTTTAGAACCACAAGCTATTGCTATTTCTTGAGTAATGAAAGCATTAAAAAATCGAATTAAACATCAACCATGTAAAATAAAAATATTAAAATGATGATTAATTTATGTCAGTTTTTATACTTAATTAATATCCAAATTTAAAGTAATTTTTACTAACGATATTAGAACATATTATTCAAAATCTATCTATTCATTTAGCAATAGTCATATTTGAAACTTTTCTTATCAGGGAGAGTTGTTATTTCATTTATGCCCATGTATTGATTATTTGCAAGTACTTTGAACTAATTTTCCTTAGATCTGAATACATTAATTTTTAATAAAAATTGGTTTACATATTGCTCAATTCAAAAGAAAATTGATTAAATTGTCAAATTTATTACTAATATAAAAAAGAAAAACAATGAAAAAACGTAACGACAATGTTTTCACTTATCAAGCAGGATAAAAGATTAACAGTTTGAAAACTATTGTAATAATAATAAGAACTCATAAAAATACTTTTGTATGTGCATACTTTCCGCATACATCAACACAAAATGGCAGACTGATGTTTACTTTAGCAATCAATTTCTTCATCTTTGGTAGATTGCTTGAGTGTATTTTTTTCTGGGATTTCGTTTTGGTTTGACAAGTGATGTAAAATATAATAAACGACTGTGGAACAAAATTTGTTAGCATAAAAATTTTATAAATCAAATTACTTAGAAAAATTTATTTGTACTTTGAGCACACAATATAATTAAATAAAGAAACCTAACCAACCAATTTATTATTCTATTATTGTTGTAATATATTTAACGAATATGTTTTTTCAAAATTTTCATTCATGAAAATGGGGATTAGTAATTAGATAAACATAAGTAATGATTTTAAAAGTAAAGAAAAATATACTGACTTAACAAGATAGCATTTTAAAAAAATTTATGATAACTATGGTATAATTGCCTAACATCAAGAATACAATTTCAAATTGCTAAAGTTACAGTATTTTATAATAAAATTGATGTAAAATGTAATAAAAGACTGAGGACCTAATTTGTTAGAATAAAAATTTTATCAATCAAATAAGTCAGAAGAATTTATTTATACTTTAATCACATAATATAATTAAATAAAGAAACATAACCAGCCAATTCATTATTCTATTATTATTGTAATACATATCACGAATATGTTTTTTCAAAATATTCATTCATGAAAATGGGGATTGTTAATTAGATAAACATAAAGAAAAATATACTGACTTAACAAGATAACATTTTAAAAAAATTTATGACAACTAAGCAATATTTGCCAAATATCAAAAATACAATTTCAAATTATGTAAGTTACAGTATTTTAATATTAAATATATAAAAATTCAATATATATTTTAAAATTATTAAATATTAATGTAAATATTAATATATACAATATTTATATATATTGATATTTACATTAATTAATATATATATATATTATATTTTAATATCGATTGACAAGTGATGTAAAATATAATAAACAACTGTGGACCGAACTTTGCTAGCATAACAAATTTATAAATCAAATAACTGAGAAAAATTCATTTATAATATTAAAAATTCATTTATGTTGTTGTTGTTGTTTCTTATCCCACTTGGCTGGCCAAGCCCACGAGCCCATATGGACATGATTGAAGGGAAGGAAGCAGCTTCTGTTGTGATGGAGCAAGGTAAAGCCTGACTTTGGCTCCGTGCCGCTCTTACAGTCATAGAAGGCCGGGACCTATAAAATTCGAACCACTACAAACATCCATGGCACCGCCGGGATTCGAACCCGAAACCTGTGGCACCGAGCGCCAGAGCGCTGTTTTTTCAGGCACACACTCGGCCATTCAGGTCCCAAATTTGCCAACGGCACGCAGTGTTAGGTGGTCACCCACCGCCAAGTACTGACGCGCCCAATGAAACTTCGGTTAACGAGAACCGGTATATTCAGCATGGTACGGCCGTTGGCTAAATTCATTTATAAATGAATATATTAATTATAATATATTCATTTATAATATAAAATTCATTATATTCATTTATAATATAATATAATATAATTAAATAAAAAAAACTTAACCAACCAATTCATTATTCTATTATTATTGTAATACATATCACGAATATGTTTTTTCAAAATTTTCATTCATGAAAATGGGGATTAGTAATTAGATAAACATAAAAATATACTGACTTAACAAGATAAAATTTTTAAGAAAATTATGACAACTAAGCTATATTTTACAAATATGAAAAACACAATTTCGAATTGTGTAAGTTACAGTATTTTATTATAAAAGTCGTTAAATACTTTGAAAAAAAATTTAAGGATTTTCTTGAATACTTAAGACGATTAAAAAGATTATAGAGTTAAACCATCTCATTGTTTTCGATAATAAAAATATTAGATTAGAATACGATGACAAAAAGATTTGTAAGACTATTACAGTAGTTTCAAGTTTTTATTTCACTTTGATAAATGATTTAAAACATTTGAAATAATATTCTCCTTTCTTCTGTCGCGCTGAGTATTTAAAAGACTACTTTTTTTTTTTTAATTCTAGATTCTTTCTTTTTTAAATGTCTCCTAGGTAATGAAGCATTAGATAAGAGAACATAAGAGATAAATCTCTTTGACCATTTTTTTTTATCTAATAAAAATGTAAGAAATATAGTTTTCCGTTTAAATTCTTCTTGTAGCAAATGAAAAAAAAAAAAATTTTTGAGAATTAAAGAAACGGTATGCAAAACATTCCACTTTACTTTTTTTTGAGGGATTTTCTTCAATCGAAAAAAAAAAACCTATGCTCTGGAAAGTTTAGCAGAAAACTCTCAAAAGAAAAAAAAAGAAAGAAAGAAAGGCATGAGATTCTTAAAAATAAACTTTTGGGAAATCAGATAAGCTTTTAATTGATCTTCGCGAAGAAATGTAGAAGTTTCAGATAGTTTCCTGAAACAAATTAAAAAGTCTTTGTTTCTTCAGTATCAATTCAGTGTTTCGCGCTGATTAAATTAAGTGCTTTATCGAATAGAAATCTGAGATTAATTCTTGCTTCCTTATCTAAATCGAAAACATCACACGATTCTAAAAAAATTAACACAGCACTAAATTTGAGGATCATTTCAATATCAAATATTGTTATAAATATAAATGATTGATTAAAAATGGTATTTTAGAAAGTTTATTATTTTGAATTGATACCTTTGGTAATTAAATTTTTTAAAAATCATGCAGATTTTCGTGTCTTACTAAGCTACGAATGGCCTTGGATGGGTTAGAAGGGGGAGATTTATTGTCTTCCATTAAGACTGATTAAAACTCAACAAACTCACACAGGGCAGCTTGACTGACGATGCTAAATCTTCTGATACAATCTCCACCGAGTCTATTAGTTTCTGAAAGCAGTGACAACAACGCAAGTCATCAGTGAGTTGTCTTACACTATAGCTTGTGTTCACCATTATAAAAAGTTATGCACTTTTCATCATATTTCTTTAGAATTTTTACACTTTTCATCATATTTCTTTAGATTTAGGGATCTTTCCATCAGATTTCTTTAGAATTATTACATTTTTCATCGTATTTCTTTAGAATTCTGAAACATATTTCAATTATGGCCCTTATCATCATGTTTCTTTAGAATTATGGCCCTTTCCATTGTATTTCTTTAGAATTACTGCACTTTTTATCATATTTCTTTAGAATTATTGCTCTTTCCATCATATTTCTTTAGAATTTTTGCACTTTTCACCATATTTTTTTTTAATTAATCTCTTTCCATCATAAAAACCATAATAAAATCTGTATCTGTGCTAAACATGACATAGTCTTCTAATTTTGAGGTTTCAATCTAGGCTCATGTCGAGTCAATGTAAGTTACTAATTAGATCAGTTAATTAACTAAATGAGTGAATTTTTTAAATCGTTTCTGCAAAAACTATATATACGAAGGTTGCAATTTATGTATCCGAAATAATAAACAAAACCAAATTTTTTTATTAAAATGGTTTTATTGTTTTTCAAAATATTCTCCGTGATAATCAATACCCTTTTGCATACGTTTGAACCAGTTTTTGTAGTTCTTTTTTCCATTCCGATTAAGGTATCTCCAAAACATACATAATGTATCATCATCTTCTTGTGGCGTCCAAAATCATTGACCACGTCGTTTATTCTTCACGGAAGGGAACAAAAGAAATCATTGAGTGTCAGATTAGGGCTGCACGGCAAATGACTAATCAACTCAATGTTTTGACCGGTCAAATATTGAGTTGTTTGGGCCGATGAGGAGAGCTGGAATTGTTATAATGAAGAATAATACTGCGTTATCGCTTTTTTTTTTCAATTCCTACTATTAGTTCACATTCTCCCTATATATATCTTGTTCAAATTTTCAATCATGAATAAAATACTTTTTATTCATCCATTCAAGTTCAAATGCATTTTTTTAAACTTGTAGTGGATGATACTTGATGTTAATGCATTTTCAAATATTAATTCATTAATTAAATTTAATTAATGAATTTTATTTTTTTTTAGATTTAAGTTGCATGTATCTAACAATAGATGGCGCCAGATGTAAGAGGAAGATTTCAACTTTATTTGTAAAGAACTTTTCTGCAATAAAGTGGGAAAAAAAGTAGGAATCGACTTTAAAAATTTTTTTTATATTACTTGTTTCTTCATATTTCTCCAAAAACTTCTGATTGACAAATGCTTGTATACCATTCAGAATGGATCCTTCTACGATTCTCTAGTGATACGGTAGCCACATGTACATTTAACTTTAGAAAAAAACTGGTGATCATTTGCTTCGAAGTGCTTCTTGCGCAAACAACTTTTGATAGATTTGGTTCACATTGTTGGATCCATAGATAAGACAAGTAAGCTAAGGCAAGTCTATCGCTTTACATTTTAGGACTCATACACATAGATCCAAGATTCGTCACTTTTGTAAATGTTGCGCACAGCTTTTGACGCACAACGATTGTATTTTAAAGCATTTCTGTGAGCTTATTTTTGAGAGGTTGTCAAATTAGGTGGAATTCGTTAAATAAATCTTGAATATAAATCTTGTTTCACATCTAACTATTCATGAAAAATTTTTTGTATGCTCGTCATACTTATGCCTAAAGACGCCTCAGTCTCATGGTATGTCACATGAACATCCTGCATTATCAATTCGCTCCCACCATTGATGTTTTCTAGCACAACAACCGATTTTGGACGACTTTTTTTAAATCTGTCGCGGCCTGATGGCCAGTTCGCTAGGCTCTGGCCGTTGGTACCACAGGCTACACGTTCAAATCCTGGCGGTGGTTCGGAATCCACGTTAAACTGTAGGTTCCGGCCTAATTAGCCCAGAGTGTGCAAAAAATGACCGTAGAGCGACAAACAAACCTAACCAAACCAAATCTTTAAATCTGTCCATCATCCTTTGTCAATCCATCTTTTGAACGACGACCACGATTAAATTTACTGAATCAGTGATATATAGTGGTATTGGAAAATACTTCATGCACAAAGCTGAAAGGAATTGATCAATGCACTGTTGTTCAGATAATCTACGTCGAAAATCATAGAAAATCATCGCACGAAAATGTTCACGAGTGAATTCCCTTTTTTTATTGGCATACAATTTTCAAGTTGTTGTAAACAACAAAAATGGTATCTGCATGACAAAACCTTCATGGCATTTTTGTCCTTCACTTACTAAGGTCAAAGTTGCCAAACTATATGACAGATGTGTTTGATGGTACCACACAACACTAGCATATTCCGGATACATAAATAGCAACCCTCGTATTTTTAATTAAAATTAAAATTTACTTTTCTATTTTATTTAGTGATAAATATATTAATGAGCAAAATTTAGCTGACAGATTTTTTTTTATGCTTTCCAAATCTAAAAGAAAATCACTAAAGTATCATTTTTATTTTAGATATATTTTTTATTTGATTGATCGCTTCCCACAGAAACCTTCTGAAGTATATCGAATTATCAAGAGAAACTTTATCTATGAAAGATCATGTTTTTTTTTTTTTTTTTTTTTTCCCTGCACAGTAACTATTCTTCAAAAAACCATTTAAAATAAAAAAAAAAATATTTACTCTAATAAATTACTCTAATAAAAATTATTCTTTGAAAGCTTTTAATCCTTGGAGGAACTCCAAGTAGACAATTTGGTATAGGTCACTGAGGAGAATTTAATAAATACTCTATTCTAGGACGAATAACTCGGAAAAAGTTATTCATATTTGACAGTTATCTCTTGAATAAAAATTCGAAATTGCTTTTTAACGATAAATTGTATAATTTGTAAAATCGTTGTAATATTAATCGTATGTTTAAACGTATAATTTGTAAAATCAACGTAGATTACTAATTAGATGACCTTATATTATTTAAATGAGTCCATTTCTAAAATAATTTTACAAAAAGTATGTATATTTTTAATTAAATTTAAAATTTACTTTTTTTTCAATATTTTTAAATTAATTTCATTTTTGTTTTAGACGTATTTTACATTTAATTAATTGATTCCTACATTTATAGTTAGTATAACCTCTATATCAAAAAAGTATTAAATGATTATCTTTCTGTTTAAATAAAAATTGGTCTGACTTTTTATTGCGCTGAAGCTATTCTAAGAACTACTGCTGACGATATAGAATTCAAAATCATTTCCAGCAGATTATTCAATGGAAAATGGCACACATTTCAGATAGGTTAAACAGAAAGGTAAAAAAAAGTTTATTGAATATATCAAAAGGAGAGCAGTTGATTGGTTTTAATGGTCAGAATTTCTGGAAAATGCATGCTTAAAGTAGCACAATAACTTCAACTACATAATTCTAAAAATTTAAAAAAAAATTCTTATAAAATATTGTAGTGTGCTGGTTGGGCAGCCAGATTATAATTGGATGTGGCTGGGTTGAGATACAGGTTGGAGAACTCACAGGTCTATTTACACACGCACAAACACCACACATATACAATTAGAGATATATAATACTATTTAAATGCAATCTACACATTTAAATCTAAGACAGATAATTATAGATTCGTAGAAGGATTCCACTTCTAAACCGAAACTCGGCTAACGCGTTGTTAGCGGAATATACTCCTCACTGGGTGACAGTCTGTATGCCAATTAATACGGAGGGTTGCGCTAAATATATTTCCTTTCTGGATGAAAGACTATAAAATAAACGTTTCTCAGTGGAAGAGCAGATTGCGCTATACTTGCTTTCGGGTGGGTGTCTCGAGGCTGACTAACCATTTCTCCTGAATGACAATGAACCTAATATGCTACACGAATATGTGTTATCTTAATATACTATACTACTAATATGCTATACAAATAGGCTTAGTAGCGATTGTGGCAGAAGTCTAACATCGAGAATCATAATTCATGTCTTGAATTTTGAGGACTTTCTTAAATACGACACGCAAATACCACCAGTTTCCCATGAATATTCCCTTGGAAAGAGTATTATATTACTTTCTAGGGCGCTCAGTGTAGCAAACACTAGGTAACACTTAATATTCTACATGAACATATGTTATCTTAATACGCTACACTTCTAATGTAGAATAATTTCTGTAGCGATTGCGACTCAAGTAGTATCTCATCAATTAATTCAGTAGTATCACATCAATAATCGGAATTCATGTCGTGAGTTTTAAGCGTTTTCTTGGATACGACAAGTAAATGTTACCAGTTACCCCTGAAAGTCCCCAGAATGAGTATTATAAAACTTTCTAGCGTAGTAAGTGCCCTGTGAAGCATACTGAGTTAATGCCAAATATGCTTCACGAATATGTGTCATTTTAATAAACTGCGCTACTAATATAGAATAGGCTCAGTAGCGATTTGTGACAGAAGTCTCACATCAATAATCGGAATTCCTGTCGTGAATTTTGAGGGTTTTCTCGAATACCACGCTCAAATTAGGACCCGTACTGAAAGTCCTATGAAAGTAGTGTTATATTCCTTCTAGTACAGGCAGTGTAGTAGACTTCTATAGTGTACCTAATATGCAACAATTTTGTCTTATTGGTTACCAGTGATCTGATAGTCAAGTGCCAGTCAACAATTAAAAACAAAAATTAAAACATAACACCAGATCAATGCACAACAATAACAAAAAATAGTCAGAATCTGATTAGTCTCTCTACGGTCATTTTATGCACACGAAGGATAAACAGACCGGGACCTACAGTTTAAAGTGGAATTCGAACCACTAACAAATATCCATGCCACCTTCCAGGATTCGAACCTGAAGCACCAGATGCCAGAGCGCTAGCTACTTGGCCACCAGGCCGTAATCACAATCTAGAGATTTCTTATTGAATTTAGAAGTAGCTTAATTGTTATATTTATCATTTTTTTTAATTATGAATACTTATTGTCTGCAAAATATATTGTCTTTGCAATATTTCAATCTTTCAGAGTTTTAATTCCGGGATGAGATTGAACCGGTATCGAACGGACGTGTGAAAAGTTCGATTTTTCGAAGTATCCCTGGGAAGGGCTCTTCTTCCAAGCTGTGTGACAGTCAGCGCACGCTCCCGAAATGCAAATTTCCTTTTCTACTTAAGAGTTCCTTTTGCAAAAATTGATAGTCGTAAATTCAGTCGGATCGCTTGGCTGGAAGGAGCGCTTTTATTGATTCCATCTCAAGACTGCCACAGGTCGTATAATCACATGCAAATTCCATATCGAAATATGCTTTTTTACATCATCACGGTTGCTCTCCCAAAACGGCCGAGGAAACAAATAACACGAATTTTTTTTCCACTTTTTTTCCCATGGCATTCTCGAGCAGATAAAAAAATAAATAAAAATAAAAAAAAAAGCGAGAATCGATGAGGTTTTCTACTTTTGTATCGTTTTGAAAAGCGCATTTATTTTCATTCCTTGACTTTTAATAGAAATGCGAATGAAAAAAAAAAGGAAGAAGAATGACTGCGCAAATTATTCATCCGTCCCAGGTGCTCGCTTATGCGCAGAGGATGGTGCAAGTCCCAGATACTACAACAGCGCTTGATTATCGCCCTATTTAGCATACATATTGCGCGAGATATAAGAATTTAATAAACCACTTTCTCTGCCTTGTTCTTGTCCAAAGAAATATTAATTAATGGTTCTTTCTTTCCCTCTTTTTCTCTTTCCCTGCAGGATTTATTCCACCGCAATCGAGAGATTTGGAGAATTTTAAGAAAAGCCGTGAATGCAGCAGCTTCTTTTCACTCCGAGGTATGCTGGGACGGTGATAAATTTCACCGTGATGGCGTAGGAGACCGTTATTAGATATTCAAATGGCGCCATTGTAGGAGATAGGTATCTCGTAGGGATTAAAAATGTGTTATTTATTCATTCGCATAAAAACTGCTTATATTACGGTGCGTGTAGACAAGGTGCCCATAAGTTGTTGATGATATTTACACCCGTGTATAATTTTAAATTTCTTAGGTTTTTTAATTTTTGATCATTATCCCACTCTCTAATGACATTTTTCATTGTGTTGTTGTTTCGTTGTATCTACTAGTATATTCACTCATTTCTATAAGAAATGTCGTTATTAAGGAAATGTACGGGAAAACAATGATTCTAAAAATTGTTAATTAACTCTCTATATGCCCGTGTAACTCATAACCATCATCAAGCCATATGCTAATATATCGACATTTTACAGAGTGATTTAAATTTTTTTCCATAAGATGGCGTATTTGTTTTAATTATATAATGTTTCTGAGATGGCCAATAACATTATTAAGGAAGGCTGGTAGCACCATCAATACCTGAAATATCGAAGTAAATGTCTTGCAAGTTATCTGAAGATAGAAACTAATAGACCTATCTTGTGCAATTGACATTATTTGTGCTTCTGTAGGAGCTTCTTCTTCAATGGTTCAAAAGCCCAATGCCAGGTCAAAGTCGTCTGCCTATTTGCAGATTCCGAAATATGACATGTTTTCTTTTTACTGAGTTGAGTAGGGTTGTCAGCTCTATTCCTAACAGTCATATGAGACCAGGATCTACGGTTTTAAGTGGATTCCGAACCACTACAAACATCCATGGCTCCTGGACTCGAACCCTGTCAGCACTAGTCCCTCGGTCAGAAGGCCCCTTCTGTATTATGTACACTTTTTTTTACTAAAAAAACATGCAGCAGTTTCTTTTCACTGCGAGGTATGCTGGGATGGTAATAAATTTCACCGTGATGGCGTAGGAGACCGTTATTAGATATTCAAATGGCGCCATTGTAGGAGATAGGTATGTCGTAAGGATTAAAAATGTGTTATTTATTGGGGCCCATAAGTTGTACAAGGTGCCCATAAGTCGTTGATGATATTTACTCCCTTGTATAATTTTAAATTTCTTACTTTTTTAATTTTTGGTTATCATACCACTCTCTAATGACATTTTTCATTGTGTTGCTGCTTCGTTGTATATTCGAAGTTCTATAAAAAATGACGTTATTAAGGAAATGAATGGGGAAACAATGATTATACAAATTGTTAATTAACCCTTTATAGGACCGTATAACTTTCAGGTCGTTTGCTAATACATCAGCATTTTACGAAATGATTTTAATTTTTCCACAAGATGTCATGTACTTCCTAATTACATAATATCTTTGAGATAACCAATAACAATATTGATGATGGGTGGCAGCAACATCAACCTGAAATATCAAAGTAAATGCCTTTCAAATTGTCTTCAGGTAGAGACAGGTTTCGGTGTCACATATTTCTGGTTCGAGTCCCGGCGGTGCCATGGATGTTTGTAGTGTTTCGGAATCCATTTTAAACCGTAGGTCCTTGTCTAATATAACTATAGAGTGTTGACGTAAGGGCCCCGTAAAAAGAGAACACCTCCTATTTCAGAATCTGCCAGTAGGCAGACTGTCATGGTCCAACATGGACTGTAGTGCATTTTAGAGGTTAGGGGGGAGTTAGTTAATTATTATAAGTAATTGTCCTCACACATATAGCACACACCGATGTTCTCGCACTCAAGCCCACAGTGGACTGTATATGGTAATCACACTAACACATTAAGTATTCACAATGAAAACTTAACAAACACTTTATTAACGTAACAGCCATACCCACTGGTAGCCATGCTGTTTCAGTAATCATCATCATCAGGGGGGCAGCAGCCCCACGGTGGGCCAAGGCCATCTGCCTATTGGCAGATTTCGAGACAGGAGATGTTTTTGTTTTTACGGGGTAGGGTTGTCATCCTTACACCCAACCCTCTACAATCCTATTAGGCCGGTACCTAAGGTTTAAAATGGATTACGAACCACTTCAAACATCCGTGGCACCACTGGGACTCAAACCCGAAGCCTGGGGTACCGAGCGCCAATCTCTAGGCTATCAAGCCCCATTATAAGTAATAATTAAGTTAAATAATAATTGAGTTATTATTAAATTAAATAATATTGAGTTAAATAATAATTGTTAGTTAGTTAGTTAATTGTTATTTAAAGCATTAAGGGAGTTAGTTATTTAATTATTATATAATTAATTGATTAATTAATATTATCTAATTCAAATATATTGATCTCTTCTTGAGTGACATTGCACAAAAGTAAAATATTGTGTACATGTTTAACACTGAATAATTTTTAGTCTTTAAAAATTATTTTATACTTTAGATTCTTTAGTTAAGATTTTTTTTTAACTTGCTTATTTACAATTTTCTATTTAATTTATGCACTACTATGACTAGAGTATATAAGTCTAAAAAATAGTTTAAAGTTGAATTGTAAACAACTGAGTGAAAGAAAGACAAGAAATTAAAGTAAAATTCAATGGCATAAAAGCTTAAAAAAAGAAAAATCTTATTTAGGATAATTAAAAATTTCTAGACTATATTTCGAAATAATCGTATTTTTATATTGTCTTCATAATTAAATTAAGAGAATTTAAAAAATTCAATTTTTGCGAAATTCGTACCTTTTAATTAGAATTGTTTTGCAAAAAACATATTAATTTTTGATGGAGTTTTTAAAAAAAGAATCTTTTTAAATTCTCAAATGTTTTCTAGTTTTAATTAAAAAGTTATTTTAAAACCTACTTATTTTGTGACCTTTATAAAATGAAAGTACATAGAATTGAGAACTTTTTAGCTTTATTTATCTTTATAAAAGTCAACTTTATGCTTTGCCCAATTAATTTAAGGAGTTAATTGTCCGTTAATAAACGTTAAATTGATCTAATTAAATATAAATTTCGAAAGTAATATGTGAAGTAATTGATTTACTTCTTAATCAAACCATCCTAAATTTTGAGAAAATAATATAAATTTGTAGTGGTTTGGGTTCGAACTCGTCCCTGTTCGGGCGTAGGTTGAGATACTTTAGGCACGGGTTTGAGAACTCACAGTTTTATTTACACACATCGAACACCACACACATACAATTAGACACAAATAATATTCAACGTATTTAAAGTAAAAGACAGATAGATGTAGCTTCGTGGAAGGACTTCACTTTGAGATGGAAAAAATCGAACTTCGGCTACGCGCACGATTGCGCGAAATATTTTACAATTGTCAGTTAATAAACGTTAATATGATCGATTTAAATATAAATTTCGAAAGTAATATGTGAAGCAATAATTCTTTTTTACATATATAAAATATTAAAAAACCTATTAATGATTAAGAAAACCTGTAATGAAATGTACTGCATTATTTCTAAATTATTTTTGTGCTTAGAATTTCAGGCTAGAAAAAGAGCTCAGAATTTATTTGTGAGAAAAAAGAATTACTATCCTGTTTATAAATTATACATATTTTTCATTAATATTTAAATTGTTCGAGTTAAATCTGCTATTTGAGGTAAAAGAAATTTTTAATATAGTCCTTAATAATTACTACTGCATTTGGTTTCAGTTCTCAGAAAACTTAAATTAGTGGTCCTCAAATTGCAAAACAAACCGCCTACAGACTTGAAAATCAATATAAAATAATATGAAAGAACCTTTTGGAGAAACGCAGACAATAACAATTAATTATAACAAGTTTCGAAATCACTCATAAATTATTCTCTGATCGTTAACGGTTACCTGATTTTAAATCTTAATTAGTACATGAAAGATACTGATTCCTTTCCTAAAATAGATTTGATGCCAAAATAACTTTTTATATTACACTTCAATCTAATTAGAAAGAATTCTTCTTCCGTAAATATATCTTCTCTTATATGTTAAAGAAGGCCGATATTAAAATGTTCCGGACAAATCCAAATGTAGCTTAATAAGCTATTGAGAACTTTCATATAAGGATTTGGAAAAAAAAAAAAAGAAAAAATCTTAAAAAAAACATTAGCTGCTAATAAGAAGCGAACTGAATAAAGGATATAATGATAATAATTAGGATAATGATATTGGAACCAACTCGTGGCTCAGTGGCAACGCTCTAAAACGGCTGAGCATTAGGCTGGGGGCTTTGTTACAGACACTGTTTCAAAAAACCAGGAGACTCGATGGTGTTTGTAATGTTTAACATCTTGCTTCATTAGTCTGACTACTTGGTGGGAGTTTTAAAGGCTTTTCACTCATACAGTACGCAAATATGGAGCAGTTTCCCCTAAAAGTCCTCCTGGACTGCATTGCCCTCTTTCTTTAGCGTCACGGAGAACAGTCAGATTTCTACCTACGGGTGCTCCATCACAACAGCCTTTGCCTCAAGCTGCCCTTTTTCCTCCATCCATGAGGATTACTCATGGGATATTCGTCCCTCACTGCAGGATACTGATGATTACACACACACACAGCAAAAACATTAGGGGCCTGAATGGCCGAGTGTCTAGAGCTCGGCGCCACAGGTTTCGGGTTCAACTCCAGGCTGTGCTATGGATGTTTATAATGGTTCGGAATCTCCTTTAAGCCGTAGGTCCCGGTCTCATATGACCGTAGAACGTCACGGTGCCAAGTCAGACTTCTACCTACGGGTGCTCCATCACAACAAAAGCTGCCCCCTTTCCCTTCAACCATGTCTATACGAGTTCGTAGGTTTAGTCTAGATATCTACCAAGGGGGAATAAAGAACAACAACATTATGATATTGATTGATTAACATTATCTTTAATGATATTGTGATGTATAATAATGGAAATATGACATACTACTGTGCCCAAAAAGTAAGACCAATTATTTTTTTCTCAAAAACTCTTTATTTATTCTTCCAAATTTATTTCACTGCCTTCGAAGTAATCCCCTCCGGACACAATGAACTTATGCCAACTTTTTTTCCAATCCTCAATATATGCTAAAAAGTCATCGGCAGGGATGGCCTTCGAAGCGCGCGGCGATTCACGTTGAATCTCTTCAATCGACTTAAAACGGTGTCCCCTGAGTGGTTCTTTTGAGTTTAGGAAATAGCCAGAAGTCGCGCACGGTGTGAATACGGTGGTTGTGGAATGATATGGGTTTCATTTTGAGCGAAAAGGTCACGAAGAATCAATGCACTGTGAGCTGGCGCATTCAGTGTTTTCGATACCAATCGCGATTTGAAGCGTCTTCAACGCGTTCTCTACCTTCTTTGAACTGTTTATACCACTTCGAAACATTTCTTTCCGATATAGGAAAGCTCACCGAATGCCTTCTGCAACGTTTTATACGCAATGCAATATATTTCCTTAATGCAAGTTCTTTGCTCAATTAATTCAGACGTTTCAGAAATCGCCGGAATCAGCTTCAGCGTCTCACAAAGCCAAGCGTAACTCAAAAACTAATGAATATTTTAACGTAAAATTTCTCACAAATGTCAAGGACAGTGCCAGAAAACTAAAAAAAAAAAAAAATTAAATTTCATAAACCCCAGGAATTTTAAATTGAAAATTGGTCTTACTTTTTGGACACAATAGTAATCTTTTCTTGTTAAGAAAGTGAATTAATCCTTTTTAAATAGCTTCAATCAAAATCTAAAATTCATTAAATTCATTGAACGATATCTCAATATTGAATAGAAATTAAATACATCATTGCACATCTCCCACTTAACCAGCAATTCACTCTCAGGATTCCAAGTGTTTCCGAGAAAGTAAAGCAAAGCTGCCGAACTTACAAAGAACGCAACATTTTCGAAAAGACAAAGCAAGGCATTAACATTAAAGATATAATGATATATAATAATGAAAATATGATGGAAAAGTTGGAAGTTGCCATAATCTTTTCTTATTACGAAAGTGAATTAATCCCTTTTAAACACTATAACAATAAAAGATTATTATCAATGTTAGCTGTATGGATATATCAATCACTTGTATATGAGAATAGCTTCAATCAAAAGCTAAAACACATCAAATCAATTGAAAGATATTTCGAATATTGAACAGAAATTGAATACATCATTGCACATCTCCCACTTAACCAGCAATTCCCTCTCAGGATTCCAAGTGTTTCCGAGAAAGTAAAACAAAGCTACCGAACTTACAAAGAACGCAACACTTTAAGAAAGACATAGCAAGGCATTAACATTAAAGATATTCTGATATATAATAATGGAAGTATGATGGGCAAGTAGGAATCTGACATAATCTTTTCTTGTCACGAAAGTGAATTCATCCTTTTTATACATCTTAATAACAAAAGATGTTTCTGTGTATTAGCAATATTGATGTATCAATCACTTGTATATGAGAATAGCTTCAATCAAAAGCTGAAACACATCACATTCATTGAAAGATTAACTTATTGTTATAGAAATTGAATACTTCATTGCACATCTCCCACTTAACCAGCAATTCACTCCCAGGATTCCAAGTGTTTCCGAGAAAATGAAACAAAACTGCCGAACTTACAAAGAACGCAACACTTTAGGAAAGACAAAGCAAAGCATTAACATTAAAGATATTCTGATATATAATAATGGAAATATGATGGACAAGTAGAATCTGACATAATCTTTTCTTGTTACGAAAGTGAATTAATCCCTTTTAAAACACTATAACAATAAAAGATGATTATCAATGTTAGCTGAATGGATATATAAAATCACTTGTATATGAGAATAGCTACAATCAAAAGCTAAAACATATCAAATTCATTGAAAGATTAACTTCTTGTTATATAAATTGAATACTTCATTGCACATCTCCTACTCTAACCAGCAATTCTCCTCAGATCCAAGTGTTTCGAGAAAGTAAAACAAAGCTGCCGAACTGTAAAGAACGCAACACTTTAAGAAAGACAAAGCAAGTGCAGGCATAATAATAAAAAGAGGAGTTATGATGTACAATGAAAAGTAAGGATAGAAAAATGGAAGGTTGACATAATATTTTCTTGTTACCAAAGTGAATTCATCCTTTTATACATCTTAATAAGAAAAGATATTTAAAGATAGCAATACGATGTAACAGTCACTGTATATGAGAATGAACTTCAATCAAAGCTTTTCAAAAGTATATCAAATCACAGAAAGATAAACTAACTGTTATATTTCGAATATTGAATAGAGGTAAAAGCTGAATCACATTCTGAATGTAGAGCCAACACTCTTCAACAAGGGTGTTCTTGTGGTTGAAGAAGACCTATATTAAAATGTTCGGGAAAAAAATAATTTGGACAAAAATCTTAAAA